>JARCZZ010039499.1:0-20566 GCA_030323915.1 Brotogeris chrysoptera | reverse complement strand
AGATGTGAATAACATAAGACATGCTACTCTACAGAACAGAGCAGCAATTGATTTTTTATTATTAGCTCAAGGTCATGTTTGTGAAGACTTCTAAGAAATGTGTTGTATGAATCTTTCTGATCATTCTGAATCTGTGCACAAGAGTATTCAAATCTTAAAAAATGAAGTACAGAAGTTATGATTAGACTCAGAATGGGATTGGTTTCAGAAATTGCTACAAGGTTGGGGAATTAGTGGCTGGTTAGGAACATTAATTAAGCAAGGTTTATCGATTATGATAACACTGGTTATTGTCTTGATTTTTTGCTGTTTATGGAAATGTATTGTTAAAATGCTATCTTGTGCTGTAAATCAGGCCTGGATTGCTCAAAAACAAAAAGAGGGAATTGTGAATGCGTTTCTTGCTGAGAACGGACATGTGAGCAATCCAGGCAGCTACTTGACATTTGCACAGTAGTGAGCCAAAGGCCTTGAGGCCTTGCCTGAAGGTTACTAAAGGATGTGTAGAGGTTACTATGGGATGTGTACGTGCAGAAGGTTTTGAGAATGTTGGCATAGAAGGCGGTTGAGAGGGATGCATATGAAGGAACCGATAACTATGCCCTTGAAACTATCCGCTGTTGTAACCGTAACGTTTAAATCACTTATTGTTAAAATAACCAATGGTTGAATTATTGCTAACACTAAGCTAAAAGATGTATCCAATTCAATATTGCTGAATGCTCCAGTGTTCTGAGGCTTTGTCTATAAAAGATGCTGCTTGCCTGTAATAAATTGTCAACGCTTGATCATATTGGTCAGAGTTCGTTGTCCTTAATCCCCTGCAGACTATGCTATAAAGGATAGCATATTCGTCTATCAGTTATTCCTGTCAGAGGAAATGAGCTTCTACACTTTTAAAGCAGCTGCAGCACCTTGGCTTGTGAGAATTCTCTTACTTTCTATGGATAACTAAGTATAAATTTAAATTGTGGTAAGCAGTACTCAAAACTTTTGAAATTCAATCTTTTCCTGTGTATACATAAACTGGACAAAAGGAAGGTATAAGGAATTGCTTTATGTGCAGTCAATCAACATCCTTGCTTTTTGGGGTTTTTTTTTGCATTTAATATATATAAGAAAACTGAATTCGTGCAAGAATAATAATAATACAATAGTCTCCAAGATGACAGGTACAGAAGTGGTCTTAGCAGTGCTCACAAAAAGCTAGTGCACAAGTGTGGTATAAGAGAAACATCCATTCACAATTTTTAACTACACATGCACATAAATCTTACATACAAAAAACAGAACCTGCAGAACGATAATTTCAAGGAAAAAATATACTTTGAGATATTTCCTTTTATCTAAAACTTAGTAATATAGCTCTTACAAAATTTATTGTTATTAAGGAATGGTTACTGGACTGATACGCTAGTAATATATCTCTCATACTTATGTGCCTCTATTTTATGATAAACTAGATCCATGCCTTTGTAAAATCCTATTCCAAGCAATGTTATAGAAAAAAATCTTGAAAATTATAGTGCCTTTAACTATGAAGAATACTTTGTAAGTCTGACTTTAGCACTCAAACACATACACATAAGTTTTCCATCCCATGTTAACAGACCTTAATATTTTCTGATTTTTATTACATTGTAACTTTTAGGAACCCTGAAATTATGTTTTAGTATTCTGCTAGCAGGTTGTCAAAGAATAATACTCTGGTGAATACTATGCTTCAGAGATAACAGGCAAACCTCAAGTATTTGTTATTTGTTATTTGCTTATACAAGTTATTGTCTAGATGTTAAAATACTAGTTGAATGCTACATCTGGAAAAATGTTTTTCCCTCTAAAACAGGATAGCAAATAAGAAAATATTCTACTACTCACTTAAGAGGATTAAGTAAAGTACACTACAGACTGCACACCTTAAAAGAAAGGAAGATTTGAAGCAGGCAAAATAGCTCCTGAAGTTGTAACTGCAAAAACAGTTGTTTAACAATATTAAAACATATTATGTGATTTTAAAGTGGATTTGTTATTTCAAAGATCTCTGACATTAGTTTTAAACCAACTAACAAAAACAAAGCCCCTAGGGCTATTTTTGCCTGCATGTGCTGTAGAACTCACCACATGTTCAACACTTCCCGGAAGCTATAAAGAGAGTAAGGAGAAAAAAAGAGAATCAGAAGGAACACAAACAAAGAACTTTACATCTTGCATACATAATTTGATAGTCAGAAAACTATTTTAATATGATTATTTCAATATTAGTTGAAACATCAAAAACACATGCACTTCCCTAGTGTAGAGATGTGTTACTGAGGACTTAGCCTAAAAAGCACAAGTTAGAGAAAATCTATTAGTTAAATATTTAAAGGCAAATTTGAGTATAGCACTATAGTTTTGTCCCCACCAGTGGCATTTAAATAAAAATTTCAATAAAAATTTGAAGTAGCTGAGCACACAAGATCCTAAGAAAATAAAAAGATGGACATACTTTGTTTCATCCAGTACTTCTGCAGGAGATGTGATGGGTGCATTTGAACGGCCTGCAGTTGGGTCATCTGTGTTCAGTTCTCCATTTGTTGAGCTTACTATCTGAAATCACCAGAAATACCTGAAATTATGCTAGTGCTATAGATACATCTTCAAAAATATGGTAATTTTTGTTTATTCCATAATTTTTATTCCAGTAACAATATCTTTTCCAGGTGTTATTCCTGCATCCCTGCTGTCCTGCCATTTTTCTTTCATATCTACCAGTGGAGCTGACAACTACATGGCAGACTCAAAGTGAACAAACTAAGCAAAGCAATTCTGCTATCAGGTTTGCTCACCTCCCTCATGTCTCTTCAGAGCCTTAAGGAAGCCTCTTTCCTGATATCAATTCAGTCAGTCTTGTCTTACCCTATCTCTGTTTCTTTAGTGCATTTAAGATTCTTAGTTTTCTTTTCTGTGCGGCTCGTTTCAGCTGTACCTCAAAGAGTACTCACCAAAGGAAGGGAAATTTAAGACATTTTCTAGACCTAAGAGTGTTGGTGGTGTTTGTTTTTCACTACCAGAGCACAACCACACCTACTGCCACCAGAAAAAAAATAAAATTAGATTAATCTTCATTCCAATTAATTTATTCTCAAATTCCTTTGTAAATTGTTAAACCACCAGGACAGCTCCGGTCCTCTGGGAATGTCTGTTCTGACTTTAAATGTAACCCAGCATTCTCTCTCAGCTTTTCTGTGTGAAGATATTCCAGTGGTATCTTGCTTATTCAACCTCCCAGAATCTGCCAGGAAGATGGTTAAACTAGATACAGACAAGTGCAAATCTGGTCAGGGCAGCTGACAGCACTGACTGACTCATTAGAGTACCAAGAAGTCTACTGAGTACAAAGTAGCAGCAAAATTACTGGCCAAGGAACATAAAATAAATAAAAATAAAAATATTCTGGTGAAGTAATATAAAAGCCTTCAGAAAACATCTGGAAAACATTATCAGAGATTAAGGTAGAAGAAAGCAAAAAGAAGGGAAGTCATGATCATCATAATGTTACCACTTCCCTCACCCTTCCAAGCTCTTCTCCTAGGGTAGGAGTTATGCCTCATCTATTTATAACCTGAGCTAACAGAGCCTTGCCTATTGAGGTTTGCTTTGTGGTTCCTATTGCAACCAAGTACAGACCTTCGGAAGATTGCTGAACTTAAGCCGTTTTTCATGCCACATGCCTATAACAGGCCGAGTTTTCTTCTTTTTCAAGTTTCACTAGAACAGGAACCACTACCAAAACCCCTATGCAGCCCAGTGATAAAGCAAAATGAAATGTGAGATTCTAAGACTAGTTATTTGAATCCTGGACGATATAACTGAAGGAACTTTGGGAGATTGGACTTTATTTCTGTGATGCCAGGTAAGTCAGTACAGTTTCAATAAGGTGGTTTAAGCTTAGTTTCATATCACTGGGAATGGCAGAAGCATTAAACATTCAGCATCAGAAATAGGTAGGAATTCCACTTTAGCAAATCATTTGTGGGAGAAGTCTTTCTTTTCAAGGCAGCATTTGCCCTAATGTGTTTTTCTATTAATTTTACTGTTTTCTCTAAGAATCTTTGACACAAACTTTACACGAATCTTTGAATCAGTGAGTGGGAGACTGTTCTGCCTTGCTCTGGTTGGTCTCTATCAAGGAGACAGAGATCAAGGAGTCTTCAGTCCTTCCCATATACGAACACCTGACACATCCACCAAATACACAACCAAACACAATCAAGTATAATGCCTGTTTAGATGTTAGTTTAGATAAAAGGAAATGACATTCATCCTTCTGGAAAGAGTTGAGACTTCTGAAAGTGTAAATGAACCAAAGGATATTATTTACTGCTAGTCTGAAAACCAGTATCAAGTCATGCTTCTCAAGAATCACAAATGGCCTGAGTTTCAATCTAGTCTACTACTGCAGAAAAGAACTACAAGAATGGTGCAAGATGTAGAACCAAAAATTCATGATGAACATATGTAACATATGATTGTCAGAATCAAAAATGTAGCAGACAAAAAGTACTTTTCTTCCTGTCCTGGTTTCCTCTGTGATAGAGTTAGTTCTGTTCCTAGAAGCCAGCACAGTTCTGTGTTTTGGCTTCAGTCTGAGAGCAATGACAATAACATACTGAAGTCTTAGTTGTTGCTCAGTTGTTCCTACCCTGATCAAGGACTTTCCAGTCTTTCATGCTCTGCCAGTGAGGAGGGGCACAAAAAGCCAGGAGGAAGCAGAGACACCTGACCCAAACTAGCCAAAGGGGTATTCCATACCACAGTACATCATGGGGGGAGTTACCCAGAAGGCCCAGATCACTGCCCAGGACAGGCTGGGTATCAGTCGGTGGGTGGTGAGCATTTGCATTGTGCATCTGTTTATTCGGGTTTTTTTTCCTTTTCCGTTTTAGTTTTACATTCCTCTCCTTGTTAATTCCCCTATTGTTATTAGTATTCGATTGCACTTTATTTCAATTATTTCAATTATTAAGCTGTTTTTACCTCAACCATGGGTTTTACATTCTTTGGATTCTCCTCCCCATCCTGCCCAAGAAGGGAGGAGGCAGTGTGAGAGAGCAGCTGCACAGTACTTGCCTGCCAGCTGTGGTTAAACCATGACATTTCCCCAGATAACACTTTACAAGGCTAAATAATTTTCATTTTGGAGTGAAAGCCCAAAACTTCATATAGACTTCACAGCTGGCATTTGGAATCCTTCTATAAAAAACTTCTGTTTCTTGAAATATTATTCCAATCATCTTACCCCTAAATATATTCAAAGAACAAAACACCAAATACTAAAATAAAAGAGAAAACCAGGAGAAAAAAAAAGCTCTTTAAGGATGAAATACATTAATAACAAAGGAAAAACTATTGGTTTCTATTCATTTTCCACTGATAAGTGTTAAGTATTGCCCTGTGAAACAGTCTTCTAGTCAACTATTGTTTGAACAGAAGTAGCAAAGTTTAAGCAAAAATCACTACTTAACACTTTGAGGTTTGCTTAAAGAGCAAAAATCATAACCATAAATGGTTTGTGTTGGAAGATCATGGAGTTCCAACACCCTGCAATGGCAGGGGGAAATGTTGGACAACACTGGATTCAGTCAACAGTAGTTTAGTTGTTAACAGAACCAAACAACACATCAAAAGTCTAAATTTCACTTGCTTGCACAGATCTAAATCTACATTCCTTCAAAAAGAGATAGTGAACAGCTAAACCAATGGAGCTAAGAAACACATAGCAGAAATTCCACATACATAAAGATACACAGTTTTCTGCACCTGACTTAATTTCAGCTAGGCAACTGTGGAGTAGGGAATAACAAGAACATTCTGAACATTACTGGAAAGAGAGCTTAATATGAAAATAGTAATCATGTCATGCACTACAGGAAACTAGTATTACATAGTGTAAGATGACTGATTAACTCATGCAAAGAAGATGAAAATACCTGTATTGAGCCACCATGTCTGTCAGCACCTAGACGAACCCTCAAATGATCTGGATTGGCTTGCTGTGAGCCACAAGTTGCCCCGTGGTCTGTTGACTATCATTTTATAATGCATGAGGAATATATGCAAAAAAAAAATTCCAAAAATTAACAAATATATATGTATTTTTAAAAAGCACAGAAGCACTATAATTCTTCTATACGCTGTACATCAAGATTTTACAAATACTTATTTATACCTGCACATGAATTCTCACACAGCAGTAAAGTAGCTGAAACTAAGAAATGAAGTCCAACACAATCCTGTTACTTAGCTTAGATAAATGGACACAGATCTAAATTCCTAATGCTTTTACCACCTTGGTTGTCATTCTGGCTTAAACAAAAAAAAAAGTGAAAACATTTTACATGTATGTTAGCACCCCAAGAGATGATATAGCATATGGGGAAAAGACAGTGATTAAAATTGAAAGAAGTATCAGTACGTTGCATCATAGCACCAAACAAGCAACCTTTTAGGACATTTTAGGGTCTAGAGATGTAGAAATATGCTAATAAGGATCTACTTAAACCAAAGAAAAGACAATGAGTCAATTTTATTTTGGAGTTCTAACAAAAGCAACAATATAGCACAAATTGTTAGGTGATAGACATAGAAATGCTGATAATCTTATATGAGTACTTTACCTGATTTTTAGATTGTTGCATTGTACGTCTTTGCTGATACGCTTCTCCACTTGAAGAGAGTGCAGGGTCTGAATGTACTGAACCCACTGGATTAGGCTACAAATATAAATAATATGTAGCAAAAGGTAATTCTCAATCTTACCAAAAGTTACTGGTTTGTAATAGAAATTAATGAAAATTATCAAATTAAAGCAAAATCTTTACTAGGCATTTGTCAACACTAATAAGAAAAAGAGGGCAAACCAAGACTTACATAATCTTAGAATTAGCAATTCTTGACTACATCAGACATTAATTTTCTGAAAGACTCTAGGCTGATTATTTTCTGCAGGTAGCCCTTAGCACATTCTGGTAAAAGCCTGAAAGAAAGGCTTGAAGTGATTTTTAATGCTAAACACTGAAAAAAGATTTAGCAATAAAATACTATGATGCTTTCAGAGAATTACACGAGAAACTTCAGGGTAAAATGTATAATCAGAAATTGTCCAACTTATACATAGAACTCCCTTCCCTATTTATTAAAAAGAAATAAGGAAGAATTTGAGGTGCTGTAAAATTAATCTCTTACCCATAAACACACATTTTCTGTAACTTTAGATGCACTGCAATGGAGACAGATATTCTACATCATACTTCAATAAAACAACGCATATAGACAGTTTCTTCATAACAAACTGACAAATATCCAGAGTACTATATATATACCTCAGGTGCCGAGAAGCAGTTGCTCTACATGCTGAGAACACTTGGAGCAAGCAAGCCCCCAAAGCAGGAACATGCATGCAATAATGACAATCACCTACAAAGTTTTAAACTCCTTTGCTTTAAACTCCTTCAACACAAAAAACAGTCTGAATTCCTATAACCTCATTTTAGATTGAACAGATTTACTTTGATGTTAAAGAGCATATGTTTGAAAAGAGACTCAATATGAAACATCTCAAGCTGAATAATTACGTTTGAAAACACATCTGAAAATGGGTTTGTCATAGCAGCTGTTCACAACTGTAACAGCAGCCATGAGATGCACATCTTCTGAAACTCAAGACTAACAATGGCTCAAAACTGATCACACATAAACTTGTATGTTACTAGTACCTTATACTGTACTCACCAATCGTTTGCCAATCCAGTCATATTCATAATCAAACACATAGCCTTTCCGATCAAGTAAGTCTGTGAAGAGCTTCCTTAAGTAGTCGTAGTCTGGCTCTTCAAAAAAATCTAGCCTTCTTACGTAATGTAGGTATGTAGCCATTTCCTCTACATAAATAAGAGACATACATAATTGCCAGATGTTTAAAAGGCACTCAAAAATCAGCACTTACTACTACATTTTAAAGTAACTTCTATTTCTCACCATAACATCTGAACAGTTGTTCACCATGAATGTGTGACTTACCAGAAAGAAAAGTATTCTTCAAAATAAATTGCCATACTCTAAACATACCTTACCAAGCAATCCCCACATTGATTTACCTGTCAATATCTTCCATTCAACCTCTCAATCCTGATGCACAGTGTGCCAAAGAAGTGGGGAAACACCTCCACTTCCCAATTTTACTTTTCCAATTAATTTTATAAAGAAAAGCCTAAGAAAAGGAAAGAAGGGGGTACATGAATCTACAAGGCAGTCTTGTGTCTCAAAGGACATCTGCTACTGGAATCTAACCATTCTTTCTTCAGAGGATTCACATGTACTATAAGCGGGCAATGCCAATTTTCCTCACAAATAATTCAGTATAGGCTCTGTTGAGTTGTAACTGTAGTATGATGATGGAAGGCTGAAACAGTGCAGAATGCTTCAGGCATCATGCTATGTGAAAGTGTTTAGCAGAAATAGCAATTATCCTACACAGAAACACTGCAGAGAAATACTAAGGTCACCTGAGCTTTTGCAGAACAATATCTGACCAGTTTATATCTGTTTAAGTACCATGTCAGCATACAAATGGAGATGCATTTGGGCAGATGTTACATGGATATTACAAGATTCTCCCAGTAGCAGAGACAATCAGGGAGATTCTGAAAGGGCCTGGACCTATAACGATAACAGGGAAGAACCTTCCCAGTCATTAAAGTGTATGAAGTACAGACTGCATACTAGCTGCCAGAACCTAACTAAGCTAGCTAAGACAGAAGTTCCAGGGCAAACTTCCTGGCAGGTTAGTAAAGCATAGAGAAGTTCCATTCTTGATGATGGGTTTAAGCCATGAAAGGCTTCTGAGAAAATAGCTGTAAGGAACAAGCTTCCTAATGGGCAGAATAATACAAGAATCCAAGGGCTGAAAGGGAGGACCCATGAATACCTGAAGTACAAGCTTCAACTCCCATAGAGAAACTCCTCAGATATGTGACTATGTACAATACTATATGAAAAATGTACGTTTTCAGTAACTCCTTCAGGAGTCAATGAAGAAGTCAGGAGCATGTGGAAATACAAGTCTGATAAAACAGCAGATGGCAATAAGAGATAAATTTTAATAAACTTTCGCAAAAGACCAAGTTTTACAGGTCCTTCCACTGTAGAAGGTATTCACACTGCAGTGGTTTGAAATAGAGTACTGTAACAGCTTCTCACAATCTGATATGGATCAGGTGAAGCACTTGACCTGAGCCCTGGGACATTATTTCCAGATGGACAAATCTCTTAAAATCTAACTTGTTTAGGAAGCTTTGTAGCTCATGAAAGAGTGGGAAACCACCCACAGGCAAGCCATTCTGAGAAAAGCAACAACTCATTCTCAAGTCAAAAAGGCTTTCACATGGTGCCAAAGTACATGAGAAGCCACTTGTATGTGACAAGAAAGTCACAAGATGAATGATGTCAAAAGTAGATGCCACATGCACTCACTGATTCTATGAAAGAGGTATGTATGTCAGAAGCAGCACAGTAGTACCCTTGCACACTCACCCACATCACATTCCAGTAAATTTGGAGAACCTTACATTTTAAGGTACAAACAAGGTGCTGTAGGAAACTCATCTTCTGACAGAAGATGTCTGAGAAGTGCAGAGGCAGTGCTAAGACAGCTAGTCTAAGTTAAACTTCTTCAGAAAGAATGGGGTTGAAAGAGGGACAAGTAAAGGTTTGAGGCCAGCTTGATAACAAAAAGTTGTGAGGCAACATCATGTTGGTGCTGTCAAGAATGCACCTCAGGACCAGGGTGCCTAGGAAACCCAAGTTACTTATTTCTGACAAAATCAGAGTATTAAGTGCTATTTTTTAGCAGATGGAGCACTGGATAGGAGGAATTCCATAGCATCTGAGGGCTACCTCAGCATACAAGCAAAACTCTTCAGAAATTCTAGCCAAGGACATTTCAAGAAGGCAAGGAGAAATATTCAGACATTGCTAGGGACCTCTTTAACCATACCTTCTCAATGTAAAGTGGAAACCAAAGCATGCAAGGTATGTCTTCAGAGGAATGAAGGCTGGATCAGAGACATTTAATTCAGCTGAATGTGTCACAGCTGGCTGACTCCAAAAATCAAATACCACCCTTATCATGCATTGGATGCAGAAATTCCAGAGTTTAAATCCTTGCTCATATTTTATACGAAGCTTTAAACAGCAGCAGTGCTGCATCCTCAAAGACAGCACAATTCCACAGAACAGAGGATGAAAACGGTAGGTGCTTTACATGTGACAGAGACCAAAATATCTTTCACTGATGCTAGAGTTCTCTTGCTTTAAGGACATCAATCAGCTATCTCAATATGCAGGCTGACTGAAAACTGAAATTGTTTTAAGTTTTGAGTGACAAGAAGGATAGGAAAATATGGAAACTCCCCAGACATTTAACATGAAAAACTTTCACACACAATAATATATTATAAAAATGTACATATGTGCTATCAAAGAAGTTTATCTTTTGTGTTCTCCAAGATCAAATACCATTTCCCTGTTCCATTTTCAATCCTGTCAACAAGCATGTACTTGATTAAATTTGGTGGAAACAGTCACCAGATATATGGAGCTACTCATGCATTATTATTTACAGGAATTGCACCATATACACCTTAAATTACATATTTAAAGGATTCTAGCAAGTAGGTAAAAATCAACATGCAAGACATGCATGCGCTCCTGAATGCAGATGACTTACACTATAGAACAGGCTTTTTCCCCTGCATTTAAACTTTCACCAATTTACCAAACATATGTTCAGACACTTGCTCTACTTTCTGTAATCAAAGTCAATTTTACTTCATTTTTTTTTTAATACTAGGAAGAAAGTGAAATGAAAAACATAAGAAAAATTGATAGTGGACTCAAAAGGTCATCAACTATACCACCCTATCCCACAGCCTTGTCTGTCTGGTTTGTTTTCACACAGCCTAGTGAGAGAAGCTCCACAGTCTTCCTTGCAATGGCAATCCCTCCCTTCATGTTCACACTATACCTGAAACACAGGAGGAGTTCAAATCTAAACTGTTTTGAATTACATCCATTACATTGTTGAGCTGCTGTGGATGTAGCAAAGTGACTCCTTTCATGTCTGTGACAGGCAAAAGTTACAGAAGAACTTCTTTCCCTCACAGTCTTGACTAAAACAATTTCTTCAAGTCTTTGGTGATAACTGTAGCAAATATTGCACATAAGAACTCCCACTTCTCTACGAGATACCCTTAAAAATAACATGTATTTTCTTTAAGTAGAGTCCCCAGAATTGAACACACTTTGCTTGGCAGGATAAAGTAGAGCGGAAATAGCAATTCATGTGTCTATCAGGCTATATCCTGTTCACATAATCTGATTTAGTATACAGTTTTGCTGGGTTTTTTTTCCTCTTTTTAATACAGAAGCATGATACTGTTCACTTGCACTTACTTTGGAATTGATTTTAAGTCATTACTTAAGGAATCATTCCATACCAAGTAATTATTAATTTGGATTCAATCTTACCTCCATATAGTATCTTGAATATGATTTACTGAATTGCACTTATATTTTTAAGGCGATATTTGTAATCTGTCAGGATCCTTCAATTCTATCCCCACTGTAGCCTACTAATTTCAAAATAACCACATGCAAGTTTAACTTTCTCAATTACACAAAGCTTCCAAATACTGAACAGATACAACACAGATGCCTATCCAATACCATTTAATGTTTGAAATTCAGCAACAATGTACTTCATTTCAAATTGGTTTACACTCTTCTTCCTATAGTAGATTCATTTTGATTACTACTGAGGATATTTAAAAAGAGCATCAAAAATTAATGCTTAATGTCATGACGTTAAACACCTGCCTCCTGTCCACAGGGCCCACTGTGAACAGGAATTCCTTCAACAAAAGGAAATCAAACCACTCAGAGGCATTCTCAGCAAATCCAATGATATTCTCAGCCTATCAATGATATTGCAATTACTTTTCAGAATGTTTATTTTGGAAAAATCATGTCTGTGTCAAGTGCATGTCCTCCCTGTGCCAAGCCAATTAGCCCAACTTTTTAAGAATGTCAAATTCGTTTCTCTCCAATTTTCCAATACCTCATCAATTCTCCGTGCACTTAAAAAGAACTAGAAGTGACACCTAAACTTGCAAGTTAAATATTACTTCAAGCTGTTCCTAATGCAGCTTGTTTTAAAAAGGAAAATCCTATCAAATTCGAGACACAAACTTTTATGTGTGAAGATACAAGTGTAGTCAAACTGATCATCATAAGTGTATGTATATTTTTTTAATGTTTCTTTTAGAAGAAACTATCTTTGAAGAACACCAGCATTAGCTTACTACCACTTCAAAGAATTATTCCTGTATCTATTACCATAGTACATAATACATATATTCGGAAGCACTATTATATTTTTAAAATCAAACAACTACCTATGCCAGTTTTGCTTTCTAAATCAATGTCATGACATCAATTTTCATCAACAGTATACATTACCTGGAAAGCCATCACACAATACTTCTATAGAGGTTGCTCTTTTTGTGTCTCCAATTCTCTGGTAGCGTTCTTTTAATGTATTGGCCTATGACACAAGAACAAAAGAAGCTTCTGAAGTTATACAGTTCGCAGGCAAATTTTCAAAAAGAAAAAGATCATAATAAGAAAAGCTGATGAATTGAAAACAGGATAGAGAAAGATATCAAAAACCACTACCTTTAAACCTTGCCATGGAAGGCTTCCTCTGAAGAAATACATTAGCATATGACCTAAGGCTTCCAAATCATCTCTTCTACTTTGCTCTGAAACAAAATTCAAATCTTATTAGAACATTCAATCTGCATAATTTTACATTATATTTAAAAAATTGGCTTCCACATCATGTAAAAATAATTGGGAGTGCGAAGTACTTTAAGTCAAACTGAGCATATGGGGGACTTCTTGTGTACTACAGACTCGCTTAAGAACAAAGCTAAAACAAAAAAAGGAGACGCAGACTGCAAGTACTTGAAATGGATTATCTTGCTGAAAAAGAAATCTTTTATTTTAAAATGTATTTTGAACCTTAACATACACAATTGGGTTTTAATTCATATATTTTTTTTACCCACTAGTTGTGAACTTGAAACAATGTAAGACAGCTTTAAATGAACTCATTTTTCCTCTACAAAATCATGAAAAAGATGGTCTGCTCCTCAGGAACACTTATGGAATTTCTGAGTAAGCTAAAGATGGACTGCAGAAGGCTCAGAAGTCTTATTATTTGATCCAAACGCAGCACACAGAGAGGCATATATGTACAGCCTGCTCTCACTCTAGCTGAGTTAAAAGCTAAGTTACATAAGACAACATCTGGCATGGTTACAATTTTTCATCTGTAGTAGAGCAGTGCTAGTCCATATGCTATCCTGATGCAATCACATAGATTAAGAAGAATTCAGGAATAAGCAGTGGAGTTCCATGCCTCTCATGAACTGGAGTCAAGGAAACATTGATTTTGGTAGACTGTACAAATCCTGTACTCTTTATGAGATAGGCTGTACAGGAAGTGAGTATTTCATAAGCAGTGCTCATGATAAATGCTTTATGCAATGCAGTGTGTCTTATGTAAAAAAATAAAATAAAAAAATCAATCATACAAAAATTTAACTAGTGTGTAACATACGGCCCATCTATGGGCAACACTAAGGTACTGGACACAACATAAATGTATTGGAAAGTTCCATTTGGTCTTTCTTAAGGGGTAACAATTCCTCTCTTTTGCATGAACTTCTACAGGTCATGCTGATATTAACCTCTTCTTAAAAAAAAAACAACAAAAAAACCCACAATAAAAAAACCACCCCTTATTGAGGCAATGGCTCCTTCACTGGGAGTTCTTTCTACAAAATAAGAAACACTCAATCTTTACCCTGAAATGATTTCTAATTAAGGAAATTTTCTAATTTTTTTTATAAGCTTTGGACCATTGAAAATATTTCTTCCGTAGGACAGTTCTGTGGGAAATACTTCAAGGATACATCACTGAATTCACAGTACCCTCAAGACTCCTCTATGTGAAAGAATTTTGTTGTTTGTTTTAATTTGGCAGAAAGGGTATTGTTATTTAAATCCACTTGAGTTCTTTTTTCACTGATCAATTTGGAGCAATTAAAACCCAGGAATTGAATATCCTTTCCCAGGGAGGGAATTATGGATTCCTTCAAGATAAACCTGAGAAACAATAAACCCAAAGATTATACTGATTATTGATATTGTGGGAAGAAGGGCCTTTGAAAACCGAAAAGAAAAAACAAAACAAAACAAACAAACAAAAAAAAAAAAAACCACCACAGCAGTGGACTTCGTGAAACACAAAAGGATTTCAAGCACCGGCTGGAGAAAGGGCTGCTGAAATTCCCTGAACCTAGTGCACCACAATTTAATGAGACTGAGGTTCTGTTGCACAAACAATCCATGTAGTTCCTTGATAGTGTGGAAAACAACTTCATCTACTCAGTAACAGATTTGACAACAAGGACAGGCGCCATGCTTGACCCTGTACTCACCAATAGGGAAAGGCTGGTTGGAATGTGATACTCAAAGGCAGCCTTGGCTGCAATGACCATAAGACAGTCAAGCTCCTGATCCTCAGGACAGTCAGAAGGGGATGCAGCAAGCTCACCACCCTGGACTTAGAGAGGCAGATTTTAGCCTCTTCAGGAACCTGCTTAGTAAGGTTCCATGGGACAAAGTCTTAGAGGGCAGGGGGCCCAAGAATGGTGATAGATATTCGAAGATCACCTGCTCCAAACTCAGGAGTGTTGCATCCCGACTAGAAAGAAATGGGACAGGAGGCCTCCATGGATAGATAAGAATCTGCTGATAAAACTTAGAAGCTAAAAAGAAGCTTATAGAAAATAAAAGGGAGGATAGGAAATAAGAAAGACATAGAGCTGTTGGAGCAGAGGAGGGTCATGAGGATGATGAGGGGTCTGGAGCAACTCCCGTATGAAGACAGGCTGAAAAAATTGGGGCTGCTCAGCCTGAAGAAGAGAAGGCTGCATGGAGAACTCATAATAACCTTCCAGTATGTGAAGGGGGACTACGAGAATGACAGAGGGACTCTTCATTAGGGTCTGTAGCAACAGAACACAGCTGTATGGGTTCCAACTTAAATAGGGGAAGTTCAGCTTAGATATAAAGAAGTTCTTTACTATGAAGCTGGTGAGGCATTGGAACAGGTTGCCTAAGAAGTGGTAAATGCTCCATCCCTGACAGCATCCAAGGCCAGGTTGGACGGAGTTTTGAGTGACATGATCTAGTCCTCTGCATGGCGTCCCTGCAGAAGACACGGGGGCTGGAACTAGATGACCTTAAGATCCTTACCAACCCCAATTACTTTATGATTCCATAAAAGGTAATACAATCACAAGATGACAAACACACAATAATACTTTAGGGTACACAGTCTTCTTTTCTTTCAAGGAGGTCACCTGAACCTAGCTAAGTAAGTAATAAACTAGTATCTTTATATTTAGTTGAAAAGCTTAAGAAAAAATAATCTCAATGGGTTGATTTTAGTAAAAACTAGAACCTCATTTAGCAGACTATTTCCAGAAATTATCCTTTTTTAAGCATACACAGTAAATTGACCATAACACAGGTCAACAGACATTTGGTCATTCGTTACATCATTGCATTCCCTACCAAATAAAGTTCTAATACTTCCTATAGGAATTATGAAAGTGTAGAAACATAGTATCTGGAGCAGAAAACACATTATTAGCTGCCCGGATGATCACACAGCTTGATACAGAGACTTATTACTGTAATCACAAAGTAGACATCAAGTCTACACATCCTGAACTGTCAGTATATAAAATTTAGCAAAAATCAATTTAAAATTCATTATCCAGAATTCGTAGTTTTACTAAAAATAATATGATTACATACAATAATATAATTTGAGAGAAAGAGTAGCACTCCTTCCCAAACAAAATCAGGAATCCTGAAGTAAATGATTCAAATATAATAATGAAGCTCTACACCCATTTTATCATAAGGACACATCGTATGCCATGCTGTAAAGAATGGGGAAAAAAATAATTTGTATCCTTAATTAAGGAAGCAAAGATTTATTTAGCTCAGTCTGTATTAGAAGCATTGTTTCATGTGATTACGGATTTACAAGGTTAGCTTACACAGAAAAAGGTATTTGTCTATGGCAGCTAAATTCCTGTCCCTCAGGTTCAGTGATGACTCCGCAGATAAAAGAAGGAGACTGGAGGACTTCCCAGGGGAGTCCTAGATCTGGCAAAGGACTTTACTCTGCACCACTGGCTCAGTGACATGTAGAAATTGCTAGAACTCCTGCAGGCCTATCACCACAAAGCATAGCCTGTACCTGCGAAAACACTAGTCTTCTCCAAGTTTCTGGAAAAACTGTGATTTAGGCTAATATAATTTTTGGTCTGAACATTTATTTACAATACAACAATTCATTAAAATTGAGCCAATGTAGAATTATTTTTTGCTGGTTTAGATTACAAGGAAATCTGGCCCCTTGAAAACTGATGTAAAATCTAGATCATGACTGGTCTGATAGCAGACCATAAAGCTAAGGCTGGGGTTCTTTTGATTTTGTACCAAAAGTACAGTCTAAAGTAATTGACTCCATTGGCCTTTCAATAAGCATTTAGAAGAACTGAGCTGTTTCATTCCCAAGAGTCTCGGGGATCCATTGTAAAATAACTAACCTTGACACCTTAGCACCACAAAGAAAAGACTAATACAACCAAGGACAGTGGTTGCTACAGTGACCATTAGAGATAGCTATATTAAAGCAAATTCAAGTGACTAAACTTTCTGTAGCCAAGTATCTCAGACAAGAATTCAGTACACTGCTTTTCTGGATTAAGAGAAATCCCCAAACTATCACCAACTTAGATTTCCAGTAAATACAGAAAATTGTAGGACTTTCACGGATGCACATTTTTGTCTTCCTTAAGCTTCCAGTCAGAACCTACATTCTCTGGGATCCCTCTCTTCTTTCCCGCAAATGAAGAGGCTCAACTTAAACACATACAGCATGGGAAACTAAAAAGAGTTAGAGACGTGCACAGGCCTGCAGCACTACAATCTTACTGGCATCACAGACATGTGGTGAGATGGCTCCTATGACTGGAGTGCTGGGATGGAAGGACACGGGCTCTATAAGGAAGGGCAGGCTGGGGAAACAAGGGGACGTCACCCACTTTGTCAATGACCAGCTGGAGTGCACAGAGCTCTGCCTGGGGACGGATGAAGAGCCAGTCGAAAGCTTATGGGTCGGATTAAAGGGAGGGCAGGGACAGGGTCATTACAGTGGGGGTCTGCTACAGGCCACTAGACCAGGATGACTGAGCAGATGAGGCCCTCTACAGGCAGACAGGAGCACCCTCACATTCGCTAGCCCTGCCGTCTTGAGGAAATTCAATCACTCTCGAATCTGTTGAAGGGACAATGCAACAGGGGCACAAGCAATCCAGGAGGTTCCTGGAATGCCTCGATGATAACGCCCTTCTTCAAGTGAGAATCCAATTGTGAAGAGAGGTGCTGTGCAGTATCCTTGCTACCCTTGAGTTCAGGAGAACTGACTTTGGCCTCTTGAAGGATCTGCTTAGTAAAGTACCATTGGATAAAGCCCGAGAGAAAAGGGGCCCAAAAAAGCTTGTCAATATTCAAAGATAACCTTCTCCAAACTCAAGAGTGATGCATGCTGACAAAGGCAAGTCAGGCAGGAACATCAAGAGGCCTGTGTGGATAAATAAGTAGCTCCTGGACAAACTTCAGCATAAAAAAAGGGGGCCTACAGAGGGTAGAAATAAGGACAGGTAGGGTGGGAGGAATGCAGAGAAATAGAGCAGCCAGGAGTTAAAGCCCTAACAGAATTAAATCTGGCCAGGGACATCAAGGGCAACAAGAAGAGCTTATGTAGATATATTGGTGATAAAGGAAGGCTAGAGAAAATGTAGACCCTTTCCAGAAGGAAATGGGTGACACAGTCACCTAAGACATGGAGAAGGCAAAGATACTCAATGACTTTTTTGCCTTGGTCTCCAACAGAAGAGCTTCAGTCATGCTGCCCAAGACACAGAAGGCAGAAGCAGGGACTGGGAAAATGAAGACCTACCTACTGTAGGAGAAGATCAGGTTCAAGATAATGTAAAGAACATGAAGGTGCACAAGTTCATGGGAACAGAAAAGTCCCTGCTGACTGGAAAAGGGTAAATTTAACACCCTTTTTTGAAAGGGGAAAAAAAGAAGATGAAGGGTACAACAGGCCAATCAGTCTCACCTCTGTGGCTGGCAAGGTCATGGAGCAGATCCTCTTGGAAACCATGCTAAGGCACTTGGACAATAAGGGGGTCACCGGTGACAGCCAACATGGCTTCACTAAGGGCAAATCATGCCTGACTATTGTGGTGGCCTTCTATGATGGAGCTACAGTGTTGGTGGATAAGGAAAGAGTGACTGATGTCATCTACCCGTTTTCGTGCAAAGCATTCGACACTGTCCCACATGACATCCTTGTCTCTAAATTGGTAAAGTATGGATTCAGTGGATAGACCACCTGGTAGATAAGGTATTGGCCTGACTCAAGCAGCTGCAGTCAAAAGCTCGCTGTTCAAGTGGAGACCAGCGATACTCCTCAGGGGTCAGTGCTCAGACCAGTGCTGTGCCTTTTTGAAATCTTTACAGTGATGTTGGTAGAGTAGCATGACCTAATGTAATGACTCTGCCTCAGTTCAGACTCAGATCAGTGGATCCTGACCTGATTATTCCACAGGCAATTCTTGGGTCTATGAGTGATAAATATCTATGAGTGATAAACTCATCATCAAGATCTGAGGTCTAACAAACACTGAACACTACAAATGGGAGCTCTTAACTTTCATAGCCTCTCCTCCATGTGGAGTTTGTTTTTGCTGCATGTTTGTGACTCCCCTCTAAAAATGTAGTATTTCTTTAATTTGTGAGGTAGGACATAATAGAACGCCATCAAAATTTGCACAAAATTGCCGAGGTCCACTCTACTGAGGAGTATATAGAAGGTGACACAGAGTTACTGAACTTTGCATAGACAATAGATTCAATAAACTTTTGTTCCAGAAACTGACTTCTAATCAAGGGTTTCTGGTTGTTTTGTGCCCAGCTGGGAAACGATATCTGAAAGAATTTTGTTTATGTGAAAAATAATGTGGCTTTATTCAGATCGCTATTTGAAGGAAAAACAAATATTCTGCAGCCCTTAGCATGAGACTGGGGTCCTTGCTTCTATAAGGTAATCTCTCTCAGGGTCAAAATTTCTCCACACTTCATAGAATCATAGAATGGTTTGGGTAAGAATGGACCTTAAAAAATCATCTAGTTCCAGCCTCTCCACCATGGGCAGGGTTTCCCAAAGCCACATCTAACCTGATCTTGAACACTTGTAAGGATGGGGCAGCCTCAGCTTCTCACGGCAACCTCACCACCCTCACAGTAAAGAACTTCTAATCTAAATTTAGAATAATAATATAATAATATAATTATTAGATTATTAATAGTTAATATAATAATATAATTATTATATAATATAAATAAAATAATAATATAGTAATAATCAAAAAGTTCTAATCTAAATTTTCAGTCACCTTAAAGCCATTTCTCCTTGTCCTATTACTACATACCCTTATAAAAAGTCCCTCTCCAGCTTTCATGCAGACTTAGCTACTGAAAGGCCACAGGAAGGTATCCCTTGAGCCTTCTTCAGGATGGAGAAGCCCAGCTCTCTCAGCCTGCCTTCACAGGAGAGGTGCTCCAGCCCTCTCATCATCTACGTGGCCCTACTCTGGACTCCCTCTAACAGATCCACATCCCTCTTCTGCTGGAGACCCCAAAGATGAATGCAGGATGTCATGAGAGTGGAGAAGAGGGGCAGGATCACCTCCTCTGACCCACCAGCCATGCTCCTTTTGATGCAGACCAGCAGAGTTATTTTCAGGGCTGCTAGCGCACACTGCTGGCTCATGTTTTGTTTCTCATCAACCAACACCCCGAGTCTTTTTTGTGGGTATACAGTTGAAAGCAAAGATAGCTGTCAACTCTGAAGTAGCTAGTATCTAACAAAAATCAACTTTTGGAGGTTACTGGTTCCTGATTGTGGAAGATGAGCATCAGGTGTTTTGATACTGAGTTTGGTCTCCCTGAAATTGCAGCAGAAGAGCAAACTGGGTAATTGCTTCTCAGCTGCTCCATGGCTATAAATCCACTTACTACACTTAGCCAAGCAAACTGCATTCCAGAAGGCTCTCAGTTGTTTTTCACAAGATCTGGTTAAATAAAAGATATTAAATGTGTTTCTTTGACAAAAATATTGTTGAAATTTTAGTATTCCTCAAGTATAAGTAAAAAAATATACACCAGTGCTTCATATACTTATCAGAAGCGCTCTCAAATACCCATTACTTTAATTCTACCCTTTCCACAGAAGTAATTCGGGGGG
>JARCZZ010039497.1:0-47592 GCA_030323915.1 Brotogeris chrysoptera | reverse complement strand
ACAGGTTGAGATAAGAACAGTCCAGTAACTAAGGTATAACACAAACCACTACTGCTACCACCAATAATAATAATGACTAAGGAAATACAAGGGAAGAAGATACAACTGCTCACCACTCGACAACCAAGCCATGAACTAACAACTTCTGGGTTCCTGCCCACAGTTTTTACATCCCAGGCATGATGTGCTGTGGTATTGAATACCTCCTTGGTCAGTTTGGGTCAGGTATCCTGTCTCTACTTCCTCCTGGCTTCCCCTCCTCCCTGGCAGAGCATGAGACTCAGAAAGTCCTTGGTCAGACCAAAACATTCTAAGCCGTAACTAAAAACATCAGTGTTATCAGCGCTGTTCCCAGGCCGAAAGTTGAAAACACAGCGCTAGACCAGCTACTATGAAGGAGAAAAATGACTGCTGCTGCTATACCCATGACACCATACAAGAAATATTTGCCATATATTGGTTTTAATCAACATTTCCATACTCCTAGAGAGTGAGGTTGATTTTTGTAAATTTATTGTAACTTTGTAAATTTATTTACAGTGAAATTTCTCTCCTAAATGTTTTCAATGCAGAAGACAATCACATAAGGCTTCTTAAGAAGAAATAATAAACAAAAATTCCCTTATTACTATTGTGATTTTTATACATAACATTTAAGTGCAAAAAATAATTCCTTAAGGGTTGTTCCCCTAATCTGCTGTCTCTGAGATTGTACAAGGATTTTACACACTGAGAGAGATTGTACTTAAACCTCATATGCTTTGAAAGCTTTGTATCACTGTATGCTCTGCATTACTGGTAGATGACCCTATAAATCATACAGACTGTTTACTGAAAAATGCTATTTTGAATGCAGCAAAACTCAGAAGTCATATTTAAACACACATCAGTGCATTGCTGCCTAAACTTGACCTACATCAGAACACAAACAATAATGACCAAATCCCTCATTCTGAGATACTAATAATCTGTTCAACTTTTTATCCATACAAACATTGCAGCAGTATTTGACTAAAGCAATAAATTGTTGGCTATCCTAGATGAGTAGGAAAAGCACAATTAATTTCAAAAGCAATTGAAAAAGTCTAACACTTAGGTTTAGGGTTGGCTGGGTCATTTGTTGTTTGGGTTCGGTTTCATCTGAAGTTCTAAAATAAAATGCATAGAGATCATAATGTATTCTATTAAGTTTAAAAAAAAATAAAAAATTTCTAATTAGCTGTCAAATTTTTGTAATCAGGTAAGTCAAAGTTCAAGTCACATGTACCCCTTCATGTCTGTTCCCACATCATACAGTAAGCATTGACTTGCACTTCCCAAAGGTATGGTTTCATCTATAAATATCTTCAGCATTTTTTCTGGAACACTTCACCAGACAAAAAAATCACCAACAAACATAGAAAAATAATAATAAAAATACAAGTTCTTTCCATGTCTTCCACTGTTCAGTGTTAAAGTCAAATTCTCTTGTATTTTGTTACAAGAAGAGTACATTATCTCAGCCTGTTAGGTTTATAGCTTAAATGTGTATATTGTTCTAGCATGAAATCACTAAACACACAACTGCTAGCAACTGTCCAAAATGAATTAAATGTAAGCCAATGATAAGGAGCACTGTCACAGGACATGAAATTGGTATAAGTATGCTTACATGTGTACTTGTATACAACTTGTGAAGAAAGTCACAGACAGAATATAAGATAAAAAGTAAAAAACCAAATGAGGCTGAAGAGAAATTATTTTTAGACTGCAAACAGGATTTAAGAACTTGAAAGATTTTTTTCTTCTTTAATGGATACAGAGTTTACAGGTATCTTAGAACTAATGCAAGTGACCATTATGTACCAAAGAGCAGAACATCACAACTGAGACTGGGGACATAAAAGAGAGTTCTAGGTATAGTTTGCATCATTACTCTTTTAGTGTCAGGGTTTGTGTTTACTTATTAAACAGAAAATGTCTAGATTAATTACTATTTAATTTTAAGCATTTATATTTAAAACCCCAATACTCAAAGTTTAATCTCTAGTGAATTGTAAAAACATCTATTAATAACAGACAAAGCCAGCTTTAAGAGCTGCAGTAAGCAATGTGTACTGTCTTCCCATATATACAGCTACTGGGTGGAAGCCTAATAATAAATATTGTTCCTCTTAATGGTTTGAACACTATGTTTATTATATCAATAGTAGCATAATACATTTTGCTCCACCTGTAATATACACAACATCTTTAGCCTGTAAAATAATCTTGAGAACATATTCTGTGGAAAGATTTTGGAAACCTTAAAAATTAATATAAAACTGAAGAAGATTCTTAGTTCACTTCAATGATTTTAGTATTCTGTACTATATTTAGGCAAGTTCTCCAAAAACTATTCCAGTAAAATTCAGCAAAATATAACAACTGCAAGACAACACTGCACTACAATTAAGGTGTCAAAAAAAGTATCTGCAATGCTATAATCACAGCTTTAAGCAAAACAAGTATTTCAAGCAATCAACTCGTAAGTCATTACTTAGGGAGAAAGAAAATATTCAGTTGCAATGAAAAGCAATTAATTGTGAATTTATAGCAACCGATTTTGAACTCAACACAAGTAAGACTTACAATAGAATTCTGATATAAATATATTCCTGCTGTCAACTAACTGTAAATCTCAAATATCCACGGTCACACAATTTAGTTCAATTCTTGTAGGACAAGTTCTTAGCTATGTTAGACTTTAAAACTTGTAAATTCTTGTGGCAGCTTTGGATAGATACACCAAATCTTCTAAACACTTACAGCACTATGTTCCAAATTCACTGACTTCTATCATTTTATTTAAGCTAGCACGAGAGCTCTTCAAATAAAGTGATCAACTGGCAAAAGCATTATTCTAAAGAATAAATAAAAATATTGAATGTCATGGGACTGCAGCATGAGAAAATCATATATGCATATAACTGCACAAAGCATATGTGCAGATGCAATTTTGGGTTGTACACATCAGTACACATCACTATCTCTGGAACCAAATTAACGTGATTTGCTTGCAGTAAACCATGGCATATTTACTTGTCATTTGAAATAAAAATAATATCTTTACTGCATAATTATATATATTTCTCTTTATTAATTATCCAGATGAAGTTATCTGGAAACATCTATTTCAACCAATTTTTTGAGTTTAAAGCATGTGTTTGGGGCCATTTGTTCCAAATGACCTTTCCAAGATGGAGAGATGAAACAAAGACAAATTCATGTCAAAAAAGTTCTTACAGCTTTCTAATAGTGCTCAAAAATCTGTAGAAAGTGTATACATACCACACTAGAAGAGTAAAAAGCGGTATCAACACTCTTTGGAAAAAAAGACTGCTGTCAGTGCAAACAGTCTGCACTAAAATGGACAAGTTTCCTATTGCACCACAATTCTTCAGGCATATTCACATATGTTAAGTACACCTGAACAAACCACAACTGCTAGTATGTTGTTTTTTCCTTTTCTTTTTTTTTTTTTTTTTTATATCGGTGAATTCAATTACTATTTAAAAAAGCAGAAAGTCCAGCAATTAAATTAGCTGTCCTGAGAAACAGGAATCCAATCTCATGAAGCTGAAGAACTGCAGCAGAATATTTACTTCTTACATCTATAGCTTTCCCTGGGGTACAATTCTGCCAAGTCATGACTAACCCATCAAAGTGATCATATTTATTCATTCTAATAACATACTTAGCATAATAAAAGTTAAAACCCCCATCAGAACAAATGTGCTCAAACACAGGAATACAGAGCTTTGATAGTAATTGAACCTCATTCAGGAGAGTCCCTTGCAATAAATCCTAGTCAGAAAAGACAAATTTTGATGCAACATACTTTGATCAAATAGGTAGACAGCCCTGATATTTAATCTCTGGTTTATTTTTAAAATATAGGTACACATTGCAAAGGGAAAATTGTTCATTCAAAGAAAAAAAGAATAAAAATCCCAAAGCTTTCCTCAATCTATTTTCATAAATACGCTTTCCCTCACCTCCCCCAAAAAAATCCACCACAAAACACCATCCGTCTCTTCCTGGGCACGCTCCAAACTCATTAAAATTTTTAATACGTCTCATGAGAATAAGCTGATAATTTTCTCTTTTATAAAGAAGAACTAGGGTAGATAAATTAATGATAAGGCTTATATTAATTTTGGGTAACCTATTTCATGCTTGCAATCCTAATGTTACTCATTATGTGCCATCATTTGTTTCACTGGCAAAAGCTCCATCTATTTATTTCCTAAGCATTAGTTTTCCTTCATCCAAGTAAAAAGGTACATGGGTACAAAACTGTAAATTGTACCATAATGCACATGAATGAGGGGAAAAAATTCAGATGGCATGGTCAGTCTTCACAATGACACATTTTTAGATGTGACTGTACAACATACCTTTGAATATAGCATCTACATACTTAAATGAGACTTTTTTAAGAATTCTTTTTGCAACAATTAAAGTCTAAAGCATAAATTTCCAACTCAGTAAAATTCAATATGAACTTCTCAAGAACATAGTTATGAATATTCTGAAGGGCAATACTAATATTATTTTGCCAAAGAAACAAGACACAGTCATATGGACACTTGTGAACTTTGACTTCACCAGTTTAGTGGTTTTATATGTGCTAACACTGGCTGACACAAGATTTTTCTTCTGGACTAACCAACTCTAAATTAACATCAAAGCACTACTTAGAGCCAGAAAAGAAGATCAAACAAAGGTCACCTTATGACCATATGATGAATGTACACGTAAGCAGTTTTCAGTGTAACAGTTGAAGGAACAAACGCCATCTTCTCCATGAATGTTTTATTCTACATGAGTGAAAAATATTTAAAGATTTAAATTTACATTGCAATGTTCTTTGAGCTATTAGGCAAATTTTAAATTTTAGTATCACTTACTTAGGATAAACTTAGTTCCCACGTAAGTAGCTCTATTATGGAGATGATAGAATGATTTCAATTTTATGGTGCAGGTTTGGGCCAGCAAAAATGATGGATTTTTACATAGCTATTTCACAATATCACTGGAACAATTATATTGAAAACTTGGCAGTAGGAATAATTAAATTTATGGAACAATTTGTTCATCAATAGCACACCTGAAAAGTTTAATAAATCATTCACTTAACAGCCAGTGGAAAATCGTCCAGTGTGAGAAATAGAAAAGGTGATTTAAAAATAACAAAGCACACCCAGTGGAAATAGAAGAGAAAATACATAGAATTTATTTTACACACGATGTGATTAGTATGTGCATTTGTTACAAATATAGAGGCTGATAGTGACCAGCAACAAAGCCAGATAGTCTACTCTGAAATCAGAAACAAATTTATAACCAACATAATCAAAATAGCCAAAAGGTGAACATTTCTGTTATCTACAGGGTACTCTGCAGGGAACGAAGAGGCAGAAGAGTCAGAACAAACAATTGAAGCTGAACTTGGGAAGAAAAGGAACTACAGGAGGAAGGTGGTTTTAGTTCTGTCTTTGCTTCTCCATCCTACTGTATCTTGGCAATAAACAAAATCAATTTTCCCCAAGTTGAGTCTGTTTTGCCTGTGACCCTAACGGGTAAATTAGTGTCCTTGTCTATTTCAACCCACTAGCTTTTCTGTCTTATTCTCTCTCCCTGTCCTTTTGACAAGTGTTGAATAAAAGAGCAGCTGGGTGGGCATCTGGCAGACTGTTTGCACGTGCATGCCCCAAGATAGCCACAAAATACCTGGAAGGTTACCAGACTTGATTGCATTCTTTTCTGCACAACACAGAAAATATATTCTCCAGTATATCAGAAAATTAGCTGGCAATGCAATGCCACCTTAGTAGGAGTGAAGCTTACACATACACACAGACCTCCCCATCAGTCCCTACTCTTCCCCCTCCCTCGACCAGGTATTGCTACAGAAGCCCAAAATTAAAAAGCAGCTTTTAATCCTCTGGACCCATTATCAAATTCAGATACCTTATGAATATGGCAATTCATCACCACTCTTTCAGCGGAAGGTGCTTAGCACTGATAAGCACAGACTGCATTTCTTGTGCACCCTCTGCACTCAAATGTCTGCAGTAATAGAGGGGCTTGCTATCATAAATGCAGTACAGCTGCAGCATCCACATGACAACTCAATCACAAACAAGAAAATTAGATGTAATACAGGATACAGCACACACCCGTGTACTCAGTAACACACAAAACATACACTGGATTTAACCTATTTTAAAACTAACATTATCTTCTAGCTACTGGATAGCCAAATTCTGCAAATCCAATTCCCTTCCAAGTCCTATTTCTAAACCACTCCTTAGATGCCAAAATTAATAAAAATCGACAGTGTTTTTCATTAGCAAAATGTTTCCTGATGGACAAAGTATTTTTTTTCCTGTTTGTTTTGCTTTGCTCTGTTGGCTACAAGTAGCATTAGAAGATTTGCGCACATCTTTAAAATAATATGCCTTTTACTTGTTGCAACTAGAACAACAACTAATAAACAATTAACAAAATAATACAGATTTCTGATTTGCAGAATGTGTTAGAGAAGATAATTCACACTTACGTTTAACAACCTAAGAACTTAGAGACTGCTTTTTCAGTAAATGCTAATAAATCTCATTTTCTTAACTAACTGCAGCTCACAATTACTATCTGCTTCATATTTCCATATTTCACCTTTATTACTGGTAAAGATACATATTTGCACATACGCACACATATGCACAAGAAGTGTGTTTGCCACTTCAAACCATAAAACACTGAACTTTGTGAAGAGAACCCTAGCTGGTTTGGTATTTTCCTGCTCATTTTTCACTCTCTTCATAAGAAAGAAAAGTTCTATTAAGTCAATTTAAAGTAAAAAGGAGTCAACGTTCTCCCTTAGGAAACTAACCTTTCTATATCCAAGTCTATCTGTATGCACTGTATCTCTATATTACTGGTTAGTACGATCTGAAGTAGGATATGCTTGCAGCAAAAACACTGAACAACAGTGAAAAGAAAATGTCATAATTACTACTTGTAATTAATACCTGTACTACTGCATGTCTTCATTTCCTGCTTTTTTTTTATTTCAAAGAGGAAAAAATAAACAGACCATGGAATATATATATATCTTTCTTTTTTACTAAAGCAGATTCCACTTGACTCCAAATGATTACTGTTCAATTCAGCAGAACAAGCTTCTGAAGTTTTACATAGTGGAAATGTTTCTTTGTCTGCTTTTCTCTGCACAGTACGAGGGATTCACATACAAGATTATAGGAGTTACAATAATATTCAGTGATAAATAGCATCAACTATGGCCATAGTCTGGAATGGTTAGCTTCTCCATCTTTATTTTTTTCTGGATATTCTTTAGCCTATAGCAGCAATGTCATGAGAACACATAATCCTGGCAGGTTGTGAATAATTAATATGAAGTGGAGGGAATTGGGGAATGTAAAGTGCTATTCTAGCAACTGCAAGGACACTAGAACTGAGACTCCTTTTACATTCGCTAAGGATCCATTTGCAATTACAATCATCACTGGACTTGCAGCTGAAATCTACGGTCGATTTTTTTGGTTGGTTGGTTGATTGTTTTTTGGTTTTGGTTATTCATAAAAACTTTTTTTTAAGGCTGCCAGAATCTACTCAGAACAATGGGCTTCCCCAGACACCTATTTCAGTAAATCTTGGAATTTAGATTAAGAAAAATTTGGGGGGGTTAGGGTTTTGTGATTGTTTTTTGTTTTTATTTTCAATTACCAACAATACAAAATTAACACATGTGAAACTAATAAAGCAGATATACATTAGGGAAGATTTACTCAAAGAAATGTAATACTCTAAAGAACCAAATACTATCTGAAATTAATTATCAGATTAACATCACAATTTCAAAACAAAAATAACAACTTTCATATCTTCACTAGTTCATTTTTTCAATTTCATGAGTGAATATTCTGTGGGGTTCACAAGCTTAAGTCTACACTGATAAAAGCCTACCATTAAAATAGGAAAATCAGGAAACATTAATCAACATCACAGACTTCTATAGTGTAGAGGTCTCAATGTTTATTTAAGTTGAAAGCTAAATAAAATGTTCTCAAATAACCACAAAATAATAGCAATTAAATTATCTGAATTGTCAGATGAATCTTATGGTGAAGACAGAAGGATAATTAATTCAATGAAGCAAGAACTTATGTTGCTCTAGTACTACATTTTTTTAAAAGTTTTTCATTTTTCCTGTAGATCAGCTGACAGAAGAAAGAAGTTGCTTATGCAAATTAAATCATAGACTGTCCTGGAAGGAGAAAAAGCAGATAGGCTGGAGCTCACAGTTACTATCTGCATTTCACAGAATTTTACCAGATTCTTCTTGTGAACTCTGTTGGTTTTATTCTACCCAACTCTCACTGTCAAAATTCTTACAGTCTTTTAATCTGGCCCAGTTACACTCTGCATTGCAGAGGCCTCCACAGTAATGCTGAAAGCATACAAACAGATGATTTTGAGAACAGATCATGCTATACTGTCTGCACAAATACAGGGTATTACATTCAGGAAATCACTTTTAACTACTTAGATGTAAAATATACACTATACAAGAAATATAGATTAATTATATCAAATAGGGAGAATCACATATACTTCCACTTCAGAAGCAGTAATGTTAGTTATTTTAATTCCTGATAATTAAATGCTGTGTAAGGATTAACATCTATTCAGCATCCATTAAATGTCAGTTCACTATAGGTGGATTTCATGCAACCCAAACCTTTAACACTGTAGCAAGTAATTCTCCTTAGATATGGAAACAGAGCTGTTAACAGAATATGAAGTATACAAACACCTTAGAAATACCCCAACTTCTTCCCCTGGGTGTATCTCACAGAGTGTTTTCTTTTAGATGGGCAATTTTTTTAATTTAAAATCCCAAACAAAAAAAGTCAAAAGAAGACGCAACAAGAAAAGGCACAGAGATATGGTACAAAAGCTCAGCATTCAGAAAGAATTTCAATAAAGTTCTCCATTTTATAAACAAAAAAGTGCAAATTGGAAGAAAAGCAATTTCATTTTCTAAATTACTATACATTTACACTACTTATAGATGAAAAACCCAGCAAATGAAGTTTAAAAATAAGTTTCTCTAACTTAATTTATAAACCAATTTCCTCCTGACTGTTTCCTTTACAGATATAGTAGAGAAGGAAATATATTTCAGATTATAACAGTGCCCTGAAAGACACTGAAGGACTTTCTTCTGCTAGGAATATTTGCATTTTATAATAAAAATATAGAATTACTTTGAATACAAAAGCATTACAGATAATCTAATCTAGTTCTTCTCAGAAAAAACTTCAAAAAAAAGCCTCTTAAACCCAGCTACAAAAGGTATACTGAACATATTACCTAACATTATGGAAATTCAAAGGTCCTTTTATACGGTTTAAAATATTTAGTGTTAGAGTATGCTCAAGCACAATGGCCAATTTAAAAAAAAAACAAAAAAGGTTAAACAGCGTGTCAACAAAATCCCCTTTTAAGAATAGTCTTAAAACTTTTTCCTCCTTATTTTGGCAAGTTTCAGAATCTGACGACATCCTATTTTAATACTTCAAGATTTTCCCTGAAATTACTGGCAAATAAAGATGGATGCCACATTTCTCATAAGTGAAAACCAAAGTGACCTCTCCCTATTAGATTTTTTCCACCCAGACAAGAAGACAAATACAGTATTTTTAAACTAACATTTGAGGTTTCTTAATCAGTGATAGGACTGTTAACAACTCTAGGCATTTAACTCTCATGAAAAGCCAGCATGCTGATAAAACTATGTCCCTTCAATGGCTTTCAAGCACATCAATTCAAAATCAGTACAAAATGAGACAAAATAACTGACTTCTCCTACAAATATATTTTTATTTGACATACATATCACCAAAAAATAGGAAAAATCATGCTTCTCTGCTTTCCTTCTACAAGGCGTTTAAGACCAAATATTGACAGAGTTGCACAGAAAAGCAGAGTGACAAATTCTCTCCATGAGATTGGGAATGGTCATCATTCCATGTATTTCCCTGTCATGGAGTTGGAAAGGCTATAGATAAATCCTTAAAGTAATAACTGATGCAGTACAGCTTTCTCTTTTTTTTTTCTCAAGATGTGAGATAGCAAAGGCTGTCAATGTATGTGATGTCTGAGTTGACTTGAATGAAGCAATCATTTTAAGTTAATACAGAGCACCTGGGTTCACAAACTCACTTCTTTAAGAACTTGTAGGTGAGCTCACAGGGCTAGCAATAAGCTTCATACATGCATCTGTCCATTTTTAAGCAGAACCAGGTGGGCAAAATTATGTCTCCCATTTTCAAAAACAACAATTTCCCCTGTTCAAACTAAGTGTACTAAATTGCTTAAAAGCCCATTGATGGAAAATACAGTATTTTTAAAAGCTTTACTAGTAATCAAAATATTTATTTTCAAGTCACCTTGCTAATTCAATATATATATTCACCCATTGAGCAAACATTGACAGTAAGAAAGGATAAACTGATACTTATTGATAGAAGAAGCCAGTAACAGGACTTATTGCCATTCTCTCTACAGGAGATGTGGGTGTTGGGGTGTTAAGAACTGAGTGTAGGGCTACTACTCTATTCACTGAACTATCACCAAGCTGAAAGCACAGCATGTGAACATGCAAATGTTTTGTCCCTGTACTTAATCACACTGCTTTGTTACAGACATGCAATAAGCTCTTACACTTTCCTGAACCAAGGTACAGCTCAACTCTTTTGGTAGCTACTACTGTTCAGTATTATTCACTACTGCTAAGTAACAGTGTAAGTAAGCATTCTCCTTACTAATAGAATTTACAGCTTCTATTTAACAAATGCATCAGAAAGATGATGTTCTTTAGAAAAAGTATACTCTTCTCAAATGTGAATAAAGATAATTTGTAGTTAAATGTAGTTAAGATGCTACAGATTTACAGTCTTTCTCAGTAAGCCTCAAAAAACTTCTGTTCAGTAATATCTGATGTATCCTCTGTGTTATATTGTCAATTTACTTTAATTTCTGCCTTTAAAACAAGCAGCTTCCAGTACCTTCCAACAAGAAACAGCCATCATTCAAAGAAGCAAAAAGAACAGACATGAGGAGCTGTATTTGCTGCCTAAAATGTGACAGCTGCTGGAGTGCTTTGCCTTACAGAGAAATCTGACTACAAAGCAGACAATAATCCAAACTGACTGTAAAAATAGCCAGCCTAGAAGAATTGAAAGCCATTTTTCTTGCATATAAATTGCAAAAATGACTCTTAAGCTTTACTGCCGCTTTCTTCTCTGAAAAAAAGCTATCTTGTAAGTTTTCCCTCTAGCACCCCAGACACAATGTTCTTCACAGTTCTTACCTGCTATAGAATCTTACAGGGCTATAAGACTTGGCAAACTTGTAAAATATGATCACTTATAAACCTAAATTTTCCTTGCAGTCCTTTCTTTTCTAGCAGTTGCTGCATCATGCCATTGGAAACTCCATGGATCTCAAGTTTCTGCTCTAATCTGCTGTTGGCTTTGGTAGCACTCTATGTTTATTCTTCCCAGCTGTCTCTTCCTGTCACTGTTTTGATTTTGGAAGTTATTAGCCATACATTCTCTTTCCTTAGCCTACATGATTCTTCATAAAAAACCCAGTTGCTTGTAGTGATGTTCACAAATTAAAAGGAAGAAAAGAAGCGATGTAACAGCAACACAACTGCTCTGCAGGTCTTGACTGAGAACTGCTGATGTAACACAAATAATATCTTTTGTCCTTTAGAGATTAAGGAGGGGAAAGGAGAAGAAAACACAAAAAAGTTCCCCACTAATACAAGGCATCTTCAAGAAGCAAGCAAAAACTTAACAGAAAACATGCTGATACTAAACTGCTCTGCCTGATTTTATGTCATGAGAAGTTCAGGTAACCTAGATGCCTAAAACAACTAGCTAAAAAGCAACAAACTAAGTTCTTACAAGAATATACTATTTGTCCATTAATTAAGTCTAATCCTTTGTTTAATTTTAAATAAGTTGTTTTCGTTTCAAAATTAACATATGCTGATTAATGGCACATTAATTCGGGATACTCTAAATATAGAGTGATAAGCTGAAGTTCAGCTGAAGTGGCATCACAGACAGCAGATTACCTGTGAAATCTGGCCATTTTATGCTATGCTTGCTGGAAGCTTTTCTGTGCAATGATCTGTTTCTGCACAAAATTAAAATGTGCAGTTTACAGGACCATAATGTTACATTCCTCTAGAAAGTACATTATACAAGTCAGAATACAATTCCGGAATTATTTAATTCCACGTAACATGGTTCCAATAGGTTGACATGTTTTCTTTAACTGTACTTACCTAAATATCATCAAGCTAGAACTCAGTACACTGCATGTGAAACAAAGATGATGTGATATTACCACAACAATTTTGGCAAGTAATTTTAAATGACTTAATATCAAAACTTTACCACACTCATTTCTAGAAGTCAAAATTTAGTCAATACTTCCATGAAGTAAGAATACAATGGAGTTTTCACAAATTTGAATTCTCTAACAAAAAAGGAAAGCAACTAAGCAAGTAAGAATTGTGATGTGAAGAGTAAACACTAAGACACCTAAACCTGACATTTGAAGCAAAATTATCCCATGTGTAGGGATGTGGCATGGCTGGGGTGTAAGGTTTAGGCAATGTACATTGTAATTTAAGTCTAAGAACAAAATTCATTCAGGAAACAATGACCGGAATGAATAGCTCTGCGACTGGCAAATATGATTAGCCTTCCCTATATATATACACCATTATATACCACAGAAAACAGGTGGAAGACTTAACCCACTTTGGATTAAAATAAAATAGTTTTACACTAACTTCAACTACATGCATACCAATGTGAGAGAAAAGAAAAATAGATGCATGCAACATCTTCATTACTCAATTTTAAGTAATTGTTTTAATGTTGGATTTTTTTTTTAATTTTCATTTATTATGGCACCCTTCCAATCAATTTGTGCATCATTTACTACTTGCAGTTTATCTTTGTAAGTAGAATTCCAAGATTGTGAATGAAGAATTTTACAAGCAACATAGACAAAATCTAAACAGATTTCTGAGGTTGTTTAGTCAATAACAGGATAGCTTGTGGTACACAAACAATACTAATTTTAATAACCTTAACACAAGAAAAAAAAAAGAGCACATTTATTCTCAGGAATGCCCATATATGTCTTTCAGCCACATGCTGATGTAGCTGTGCTAACCAAAATATGTTACACAAATCAAGTCATATATAAAACACAGATTAAGAAAATCAATCAAGCAAGAAAAACTTTGTACAGTATATATTTCCAAAGTTCCCTGGTTTATAAAAATAGAAGGTATAGGCATCCCTGTTTGCACCATTTTACTAATAAAGTATTTTCCGCTGCCTACAACTGCTTAGATTGTCAGGTGTATAAATAAGCAAAACTTCAGAGAGCCATTATTGTTGCAAAACTATTTGCTAATTTGCATGGTAAGAGCACAGGCATTTATGTTCATGTCCTCACGAGAATGCATGTTTAGTATATTTCCATTATACAAAAGTCACCATGAAATTAAAATCCAAACCTTCTGCATGACTATCAATATTTTTCCTAAGAGTTTAATTGGCACTTTTCATTTTGTCTCATAAGAACCTTAAAACTAAGAGGTAAATTACTGCAGCCCTAGTGCTCTTTCTTGTCTCTTCCACACTAACATTACAGAAGGCAAAATAAACAATAAAGCTGTGGTGTGTCTGAGAATTTTCACTCCTCTCTCTTTTGTAAAGCAATTCAGAACTATACATAATAATGGAAAAACAAGGTGTATTATCTTTACAGTTATTTATCATTATCATGAATACTTTCATAAAGGCAGAGAAAAAACCTGACAGGTCTTAATGGAGTGAAGGTGCTATCTTCGAATAATTCCTAATTAAAAAAAAAAAGAAAAAGAAAAAGAAAAAAACCTACATATTTTACCATTTAAATAAGATTTTTATTTTGTTTGTAGTTTAATGTTTTATAGGTCTTTGAGAAAGAAGTCCTAGGTAGGAAAAAATTATCCAAACTCTCATATCTATTCTTACAGGAATAAATAGGCATTTGATTCCAGCAACTCTTCTCAAAAGAATATAAAAATGAAACCTTAATGCAATGCTACAAGAATACTTGGGGCCACAGAGATTAATTGTTTATCAAAAATAGAAATTAATTATGTTAGGAAGTTCTAAGAATATTTTAAGATTAAACTTCCTCTTCATTTACCCAGAGAAGTCAACCTACTCAGCTTTTGCTCTTTATGTTCCAAATGTGCAGTTTACACATCAAGAGGATAAACCAGCTGTCACAGTAGAGATGATAATGAACACTGATTTCTGACAGCATTTTTATTAATTATATTACACTCCAAGTTTCAAAACAATAGCAATGATATCATACGTATGAAGGCAGTAGTAAAAGAAGTGTTTCCAAAGACATTGGTTGCAATTTATTTTTGTTATTTCATTAAATGCTTTACCACTTTTAAATTAAAAAGCTGTTTCAATAAATAACTTCTCTATAGAGAACTCTATAGAGACTCTCTATAGAGTCTTTATAAAGCCGGTGTTAAACAAACAGCCTTTTTTAATTGCTTTTATTAAAATTAACTTGCACCTCTAATTCTTCTTAGAATTGATGGCAACAATGAGAATATTTATGAAAAGAATTTGATTTGTGTAGTGATTTCCTAAAAGTGAGCCACCTCATCAGAGCACTGTCTGCCAGAATAACTATAGCGCTGTACTGAAGCAGCCATGGATTTTTACTGAACTAGGCTGCTGTTAAGACCTAACATATAGAAATGAAAAGTACTTGAGAAGGATCTGCCTATTTGCAACAGAACAGAGGAAGGCAATAACAAAATATATTACCTTTTGAGATCTATCTTTTCCATAGCTGCAATTTCATGAAACACATAAAAAAAATTAAAAACACATAATAAAAGCAATATACGCTAAGCCAAATAAAGCAGAAGGGGAATTACACAAAATGGAAACTTATTTTTGCACTTCCTATAAATGCCATATTATAAAGCCAAGTAATTATTGAGATAGTATATTGCTCATACTGACCAGATTGTCTTCAATGGAGAAGCAATTCCTATTTCAGGACAGTGTATGATATATTGACAAATCTACACAAGTCTAATGAATCAAATAGAATTTAAAAACTAAAAGCTGTTCCAACTTTTATATAATTACACCTAAGTGTATACATACATGAATACTCTCATTCCAACTACTGCAAATTAAATACAGACAGACAAAACCAGCAGGAGCTACTATCCCCCCTACAAGCAAGCTTTTAAAGCATATTTTACATTCGTATATGAGAATCTGCAGACATTCATGATCAGAATTACCATTAGGATTAATTGTCAAATACAGAGATTGTGTAATTTCCAACATTTTTTTTTATGGCAAGCACTATATTGGTCTACAGCCAAGCTGGCAGTTGTTAATAATTAACATACATGGAAATTTGAAATAAATTATTTCAGAATTAACCAAAGAGATACTTAAGTGTCTTTGTAGTATTAAGAAATAAATACTAATCTATACATATGAAAAAAGGAACCATGTTCATACTTGCTACTCACAGAAAACTGGCTTAATTCCAAGTATTGACTTAACTTATCAAGTGTTCGCATTATTTTTTACTTTCCTTGTTTATTTTATGAGTTGTCTTACAACTCCCAGCTAAGGAAGAAGACTACAGTTCCTCCTATATTTAAAATGTTTATCTTGATAGACACAAAAGGGTAGCTTTCCCAGAGACCCGTTCCTAAGTGAGAGGCCTCAAGTTACGTGTAAAGTCTCTCCACAACAATTATTCAATGCTAAAGTCCACAAAAGCATTTACACGCAAAAATGAGCTTCCAAAGAGTCTCAACATTTTCTTCTGCTCATCTGCTCTAACCTGAAGAAATTGTCAGCTACAATATCACCAGATTCGAGGAAGCACAAAGTTTCAGTATTTATCCATTATCTAGCAAAAGGAAAATAAGTATCTGCAAACCAGTTCCAGACTGTGAAACAGCGTAATTAAATGTATCCATTTCCTGTGCTTTTTATGTCAATTATTTAGTGACCTCCGAAGCTAAAGGCCAGCTTAGGGCTGGACCACAGATTTCTTTTAGGGGCAGTTATTCCATCTGACAGCAATACCATTTCAATATGTCCATCACTGCCAGAGACTTCTGGCCCTTTAATATATGAGTCAGGGTATATAAGTTAAACTTATTTTTATGTGAATCAAGTTAATTTTCATTAAAGCAGGACAGGGTGCAATCCCAGGGACAACAGTCAGAAAGAGAAGTGACCTTCTCTGGAATGACAGTGGTAATAGGAAGTGAAGGCCTTCAGCCTGCATATTTATATAAATCTCAACTTAACTTTTCTTTTAAAACAAGTTTATTCCAATCTCAAGGATGGCACAGAGGAAACGTAAGAACCCCAAAAGCTTCATGACAATGCAATCAAGGGCTGAAGCCTTGGTATAGCAGTGTAAGGCTTCTGCTATATCATCACTTCTATTTATTAACTATTGTGGGTATATAATTCATGATTAACAAAACAAGTAGTGTGAATAAGGTAAACCGAAGAAACTTGTAAATACAGAAACTGAAATCGAAGTGCAAAGTAGAAATGCACTCCACAAACTTGTGTTTAGTTCAGTTGAAATTATTGGTGAGCACACTGTTTTCCACAGAGTACTATACAGTGGTGTAATCAAGCATTTACCAGTTCATAATTAATCTACAAAATATAACTCCAGATGTCTGAGAGATGGTGTTTCCAAGAAAGAAGAGCTCAGGCTTCCAATATTGATATGGTAAGATTAATTTCCACAAGCAAAAAGACATCAGAGATGCTTTTCTGTGATGATTAATACTATTTTTTTGTTGCTATGCAGGTACTAATTTAAATAACCTAAGAAGTTACTAAGCACAGATAGACAGGTATATTATCAGTCTGTGTGGCTTTAAAAGCACCAGTGTTTGTAATTACCCAAAAATTCACATGTATCAAGTAGTTCCTTATATTCAAAACCACTTTTTTTTTTTTTCTTAGGTTAACAGCCTAAGCAAAACACATTGGCAAAAACAGCTGTGGAAAAAAAGAGGCAGGAAAGAAGTCTTTAATACTGAAAGCAACACATTGCCAATTTTTATCCTTTATCTTTGCATGAACACTATGTAGCATCAGGCTTTTGTCCTTCATCTTTGATGGGGCACAGCTTTAACCAGTGGAGCCAGACAGTTGCTTCAAGTGCCCTGTAGTTGCCATCAAAGGCTTTCTGGGTCAATGAATTGTGTTCACTGAGGTGAAGCTAGGATATGCACAGAAACAAAACAACAGCACAGGATCTTCCAGAGAACAACACATCTTAGCACAGAGATAACAATCCAGTATGGTCTTGAAAAGCCTGAAATAAAATTTTCAAAGGGTAAACTTGACCTAAGGAGAGAGAACCATGAACTAAATTACTACTTGGCTCTTCTAAGCTTTGTGTAGAGCAAGCAACTTAATTTCAGATGCAGTGCTGACATAGGAAGTTCACCTCCTTTTTGATGGTTCATAAATAAGAGAACTGCACCCCTAAGGCAGTTACTTAAATAGCATAGCCTCCTCATTTCAGCACACACCTTGCTCAAATCAGAACCTCTTAAAAACAAGTGTGCTTTCAACTGGATAACTAGGGGTGCTGATACTCTGGTCTGCAAAATTACCAAGCCACCTGGACAAAGCTCCTTTCATGCATTGATTAGCATGTAAAGAAAACAAGTAAGAGGTATGATACTGAAGAATACTGAATCTCACATGCTGTCTATTAATCAGATATTGATTAATCAGGCTGAAAAGGAACAACTGAAAAATTAAATTGAACAGTTTAATTCAGCATCTCTAAAACTCAGTGTAGTGTAGGCTACATTATACTGATTATATTTCATTGCCTTGTGCACTTCCACACTGCTTAAAGTGACAACATAGATCATACTTTTTTGGGGGGTAAGGCAATAAAGATTAATCATAATGAGAACTTTTAGCTTAATTGTCCAATATTTGATACTTAGGCTGGTTCTCATTTAAGAAGAGGTGGGAAATGGAGAAATACTGCAAGACCAATTCTAGAGTAAGTATTGCCAAAGGACCTGTTTCTCTTCTTTCATTATTAGTCTGACCACAGTGACTCTATCTCATAAATATGTGATTATGGTTAATTTTTCGGGGAAGTCATTAAATAATTTGGTGCACTTTAATGAAGAAAATTTTAACATACACTGAAGAAAAAATAAAAAAGATGCAACCTGTATCACTGAACTTAACATCGCTGATTAGTATTGGACACACAATAGCGTCTGACGCCAAATACATTTAAAACAATAAATCTTCATATCTTTTCTATCATTCTAAAAAATATCAAAGCCTTCAAACAATTACAATGTCCATCTTTAAGCAGACCTTCCAGCACTGTTCATGGAGTAACACCTAAGAGTATTTTAAAAACCTGCTGAGTGCATTCACTTGGCATTTATAATTAAATTCTGCCTTCAAGTGAGCTGAAGTTTTGCTCTCAGTTCCAAAGTTGGACCAGAATTCCATACCTACAACCCCAGATAAGGATTTCAGGCATGTGTACTAATTACATCAGAAAGAAACCCCAACCCTACACTCTACATTAAAACAATGTAGAGTTTTAAACATGACAGGAAGCTGATCATTCAAACTATTAGTGCTGATTATGCGCTGGAACATGGAGAAATCACAGCATCCAGAAGCCTGGTTCCTGACCAGCCAGGGCCACCAAGGGAGTCCCAGGCCCTCATGAGGCCTGGAGGGACAGCATCACCCTGAGCGGGTAAACACTGCCCTTGGGTAGGCTGCAGAGGTGAGCTCAGCCAGTGGTCATTGAGACAGTGCTCTAGGATGGCATCCTCTCAGCAGAAAGCAAAGGAAACTGAGTCCTCTTTGCTGGCCAGGAAGGACATGGCTACAAAGACTGAGGTCCCTCGTAAAATGTAGCTGTCCTGGCATCTGGCTGTAGAGAATGCCCAAACTTGTTGGTGATGTTAGATGGTGTCAGCAGGTTGATGATTGCTCTGCATGGTGGCAGAGCTACAGGAGGAGGTGGAATTTCTATGGAGCATTAAGGACTCTGAGGAGGAGATTGACTGGTGGACCCACTCTCTACCACACCTAAGAGAAGCAAGCCAGCCACCCAAAACAAAGGAACTTCAGGATCTCCTACCTTCTTGACACCAGGAAGGGACCTAAGATACTCTCAGTGACATGCTTTAAAGGTAGTGTTTTCAGTCCTGGGATAATGGTTGGACTTGATGATCTTAAAGGTCTTTTCTAACGTAACTGATTCTATGATTCTATGATACATTTGCAAAAATACAAGATGTTGAGATCTGTTAGTTAACCGTAATAGAAAAGCTTTAAACAGCAAATTTTATCATATGAATACTGAATATACACATATTTCTCCCACAAAGTTTACAAACTCATCTTCCCTTTTTTATTATGTAGGGCACAGAGTTGTGATAAATATCATTTAGGTAACATGTATATAAAGATGGCAAGACAAATTCTACAAGAAAAGGGTGTTACAAATGCTCAAAAACTCATTGCAATGTTGCACGTTTTCTTCTTTTATGGACACTTTTTTTTTTTTTTTTATACAGAACTTTCTTATGGACAACATGTAATAAATAAAAAACAAACAAGAGGTCACCAGAGGAATCTTTGCAACCATCTAGACGCTGTAGGGAGAAACACTTACAGAAACACCAGCTGATAAGTTTTGATCTATCACTGAATGCTTGTAAAGGTAACTACTGAAAAAGACTAGTATTCCTTCAAAAGAAAGAAATATCACATAGTAGCTGAAATACTACACATGATCCATTAAATATATTAAGTATATTATAAGTAGTGTAGCAAGTATCTCATTTGCAATTACAGATTTTAAAATACAATTTTAATGTAGCAAGTGCATGAATATGAAGCTCACAAATAGTTTTAACAGAGTATGAAATTATGATACAACATAGTAGACTTTCTGTATGAATTTCAGCCATGTTTCAAGAGGAACTCTTCTCAGCTACCAAACCCCCCTGTTACTCATCCATCATCAAAATTCTTTCTGGAGAGCAGCATTTTAACTGACTGGAGCAGTGTCCTGGGATCAGCGGTAGCAGTCATTTTTCTCCTTCTTTCAGCTACTGCTGAACCCAGGACAAGTAGAAATCACTCATGTAACTCAGATGAAGATTGAAAAAGCAGAAACAAAATGGGAAGAAATGTATCATTTATATTCATTCTCAGTTCAGCCTATGCTTTTCAGAATTGTAGAAACCTGAGTTAATGAACAGAATAAGAACCAGATCACTTATAATTTTACAATTACTTGGCATGACTTCACGCAAGGTAGTATTTCCATTTTATTTTTACGTTAAGAATATTCTACACAACTGGAGATGCATGAACACTTAGCACAACCCTGGATACTTTCATTGTTTTATTTTAAATTGATTTCACTTGGAACTTTAGTTGATTTACTTTTATTGTCTTTAAAGTATTCTACAGATTCTTGATTAAATCAACCTAAAAGTCCAGCTTTTTATTTTCTGTAACACGCCTGTGCAGCAGTTTGAGGGAGATGAAATTCTGTGACAATTTAAGAATTCAGTGTGTGAATAGGCATCACAGTTCATAAATGACCCACACGTTCAAACTAAGGTTGCATCCCTTACAACCGAAAACAGTGAAAAGGATGAAAGTATCTTTGTATCATGAATAAGGAAGTGCATTAAAAGTATTGAAAAATCTGACAGTCCATGAAGATCAGTTAAAGGAAGCTACTAATTCAGTTAACCAGGATAGCTCAGCACATTGGGAAAAATGTTTCAGGTGTGAATTTAAATTTGAATTTCAAAGGCCTAAGCATAAAATACCCACTGAGTCAGAGTTTGGCTTAATCAACAGGACTGATCTGAATAAATTATTTCCTTATTTAGGTCTAATTTAACAATAAAATCTGTATCATCTGTATCAAAGCCAAAACAAAAAAACTCCCCCTAACCACCTATTCATAGGTAACTTGCTACAGTGTAAGTCCATATGATAGTTCAGAAAATTGAAAAGTGTGTAGTGCAGACTGATGAAACTGGTGAAACTGTCAAGGAGCCTGTGTAAATGCATTCCCCATGGGCTGCAACACACTGCAAGTTGCAGTGCCATTGCATTTTAGGCTGACTTGAGCCTGTTTTAGCCTGCCCACATGTGTCCATTCCCCCTTCCATCAGCAGCTGTTCAAGTTACTCCTCTTCTGGCAGCCCCAAACCATTCAGAGGCTTCCCCTGCTCTAAGCAGGTGGTATACATTTACTACTGAACCATGGTGCGCATTCAATTTCCATGCCTACATTACAAGCTAGTTATAGCACTCCATTGATTTTAAACTTACAAATTAAGTAAACTAAATTACATGGGAGCCAATTTTTAATGTTTTTGATGCCAGTCAAGTTGCTAAATAAGTATATATGATTCATTTTATCCCCTAAAGAGGTTCTCATAGTGAACTGAACACAGTGCTCATGAACTGAAAAACTGAACAGTTTCCCTGCAGATATAGAACAAGTGATAATTCAATTCTCTTTAATGAAACAATGCAACTTTGTAAAAAACCAGATAAGTTCCTTAATGCTATAATAAACATTCCTGGCAGGTGGCCCAGCCTCTGGCCAGCAAACAGCATACACCTCTTTTGCCCATTGCTTTGGGCCAGTTATCTTATGCAATAACCAAGAGGTACATACAATGTTAACAAACTATTTCCTCAAAATGAAGATGCCTCAGTCTGCAAGGCTACTTTCCACCTTATTTAAAGAGATTTTTTTTTGTCATTATGCCTCTAATAATCCAGACCTACTTCCATCATAACTGGAAACTGAAAAAGAAAAATATGGAGATGATGCTTTTCAAAAGCAGCCAAAAGCTATCCTCTGTGTCTTAATGTAATCGTAAGTGGGCAATAACAAGGAGGAAAGACATCCCCATGCCCAGGTTAACTTAGCTACAAATCAAGTATGAAGATGTACTTCTCCACTACCCACTCACTAATAATCTCATTGCCCAGACTGTCTTCATGCCTTAAGTAACATTCTGCAGGAGGAGACCAAGTACATGCGCAAAAGGCTTTTTCAGAATTTGCTTGGCAATCTGCCAAAAACAACATGCCATTATTACATAAATGCAAAATAATAATAAAAGATTCTAAAGACAGAATTAACACCACAAACTGATATTGACGCCTAGTTTAAATCAGTTCCCACAGTTGATAGGAATTTTACATTCCCTCTCTTCCACTCTGTTGTGTACATGCCCATGAGTGGGGATGCCCCCATACAAATGTTTAATCAGTCCTACCTCCATAGACATTTATAGACAGTAGTGGAAAAAGATGACAGATGACCAGGCAGCAAAACAGTCCCTACTTACTTGATGTAATACAGACACAGTCAAAACACCAAAGAATTCTATCTTATTGAGACATTCTTAGACAGTTGACTCTATTTCCAGAACAAAACTGAACATCAAAGGCTTGACAGCATCATGAAAAGAATTCTAATCCTCTTGACATGCCATCTAATGCACTCATTTCTATTGAGAACATGCAGGCTACTCCAAAGATTAAACTATATGTAATTCATAAATTGCAGTCATAAAATTTCATGAAGTGCATTTGTAAGAAGTGATTCAGAAAAAAAAAAATGAACTGAAATGAGCAATTCAGTTTAACTTAATCACCAATTATGGGACTAACACCAACTCTGGAACTGATTCTTGATCAAGATTTAACCAATAATGGTTTCCTCAGATTTAAAACACAGACACATGCTATCATAACACACTCCCTTACACAGAAAATAGCAGGAATTTTCTATTACTTCCCTTTGAAATTTCTCAGCCAATGTGATAGAAGCATGGACACAAACATTTCAGCATTTCAAGGATGACCTGGAGAAAATACTCCTGTGGCAGCTATTTCTCTATGGTGCATGGGATAGACAGATTTTTTCTGACATCTTTGAGGTGCAGAGGGGCTGCTGAAGTGGGTCCTCTAATTTTTTTTAAAAAAAGGATACAGCTGATACACAGAAGAAATGCTACCACTTATCTGAAGGAGGCGGTTTCATGCTTACTTTGGTTCCACTTCTTGAAACTAGAGGCAGAGAAAGCTGCTACCAGGACTGCAAGCCTCACTTGGTGTAGAACAGGGTTTCCGTTAACCCCCTTGCAATATGCAGGTGTGGAGGTCTTCAGCTCATGGGGAGCAACTCACACGGCATTGACTACAATGGAGGCGCTGGCGGGCACTTCCTTTTCTGGAAAAGCAGCAGAGGCCAAACACAGTTCTTCAGAAGGCCAGAAAAGCTGCAAAAGCTTTTGCATTGTACAGCAGACTACCAGCTATTTTTGTCACAAGTCAACGTATAACCAGTGCTGATTTTTCACACTCACAGCCCTGGGCACCGTCTGCCAGAGGAAAGATCTGGCAGATTATTCTCTAAGATGCACATTTAACTCCAGTCTACAATTTTAAAAACTGCTTTTCCTTACAGGGTATTCACATTCAATTTAATAGGAAACTGCACTGTTTCCACACAGTTCTGTAAACATTCATCTAATTCACTACTAAGCACCTATACTTTTGCATGAATTTCTTCAGAATGGTTCAACAGAAGCTGTGGAAAAGAATGCTGTTCTGTTCCCTGAGGAATCTGAGCTTCACAGAAATCGCCTGGTATCCTGTTCACCTGAGTTGCAATGTCAGTTTCACAGTCAGCTCTGTGGAGCTCTGTAACAGGTATGCCTGCAAGAATCTTTAATATACCTTCACAAACAACATTCTAACTGTTGAATTTTCTGTTAATGATCCTTTCTCACTGACATACACTGGGTACATGTCTGAAAGAGAAAGAATTATTTTGGGTTTTTCTCTTAAAAATGTTGAAGCCTAAGATCCAGCTTCACTGAACATAGCTTCTTGCTTTGATAATAAATGGCTGCCATGCTCCTTCCACACCAGCAAATGTTTGCCATTTCAGTGCTACATATTTTGTATCTAAGCATCATATATTCACTTACAAATGGTATTTAAAGAGAAATGAACACTTGGTTTATTACACCTGTTAAAACAGTAAGCAAGTATGCAACAAGGAATCCAGAAATATTTAAGATGCATGAGTTGGCTTGGACATGTTATAAAAAATTGTTACATGTTCTAATTAATGATATATACATGCATACACACACAGATGTACACACAATATTATTAACTGTTCTTCAGAGAATCCTACTTTGCTGCTTCTTTTATTTCATTACTGTGAACCTGAATCTGAATCTTGAAAATCTTACTTTCTCTGAGCAATTTTAGTAAGTTTCCTTACTTTTTAGTAAGAGGATAAGGACATACATGTATCTACAATGTAAAAATTCCTTCTCACCTTCAGTTAAAATTCATGCAGCAAAAATGGCTACAACTGAAAAGGTGTTGAAATCACCTATCTTCTATAAACAATTGTCTAAGTCAGGAATTAAGGATCAAGTACGATAGCACTGTATCAGCAGTAACCATCATTCACCATGACATTCAATTTCTACTTTGTGTATGTCTGTATATCTACAGTGTAGATATTCATATGTACATGAATACATTCCTTAAGATTTGTTTACTGAATCAGTCTGGAGCCACAAATAAAACTAGAAGTTTTATCACAAAACAGAAAATGAAGATTTTAAAGTATTAATTAAAAATAGAATTCCTGAAAATAAGAAACACAAAATATTAACTTCTGGGAACAGCTTTTTGAGATTAAAGCATAACAGAAGACAGATTAAGTACTGCATACTGATTATATGAATGGCTGATGTCAATATAACGCACATATTTGAACAGTCAAGTGAATAAGTTATAGTGGGAAATATTTCATGATTCTATATCCTGGAAAACTGAAATTCATAGTCTGCTTAATGAACATTGATAATACAACATGGCATGATAAAAACCTTCAGATTTGATTGTTGGTTTCTATAACTTTATTATTCTGACTTACTGTCACACCTAAATGTGGCTTCTGCCCGTGACTGGCAAATCTTTCTTCTCGGAATTTTAGAAGTGCTTTGGTTTCTTTCACATATGACTCTTATAATTCTTCTACCAACATCCTTCTAGTCTTACTTTTAGCAATCTCTCAACAAAGAGTACAATTGAAAGCTCTATTTCCTAGCCTGGCTGTTGATAGAACAAAGGAATTTTGTTAATTTTGCAGGCAACCAGAATTTCCAGAATAAAGTTTTAAAATACCTACTCTTTGGGTTTTCTTACTCCTACTGAGGCACTGCACTTTTTGAAGTATGCAAGCTAAAAGATGCAGCCTCCTCCCTTTTTATTACTGCACACACTAATTGAAATTCATCTGGATCCAGAAGTTCTGCAAAGCATCCCCACGTACTCTGAAGCTAGATCTGTGACTGTTATCATTTTTGGTAACACCTAGAGAACTCCTTCAAGATTGGAAACCCACTGAACTGGGCAGTGTCTAAACACACTGGAAATCATGATTTTTTTCACTGTTATTGTTAAGTCTCTTCAAAAAAATGCACCTTTATTGAAAAATATTCAGCTCGATTCTTTAAAAGCCGAAAAAAGTAAAAATCATGTAGATGTAAAAACAAGATGCTAATGAATTTGATACCTCTGAATTACTGTAACCAGGTCATCAAATAAAAAGTAAGCATATCTTGAAAATTTTCACAAGCTTGCTTCCAGATTATTTAGAGTATTACAGAATTAGGCAATCTAGGAACTGAATAAATCCTAGAAGCTGGCATTGTAAATACAATTTTCAAAATATACAAATACAATTTCAAATACAATTTTTTATAGAGTTCGAAATAAAATTTCAGTGTTTTTCAGATGGAAAATAAAAGGAGATCTGTCAAAGCTGCAAAAGCTAGCTGATTGCCCAATCTAACTTTTAAAGAGAGGTAGGTTAAAATGTAAAGATATCATTGATCAGAATAGTGTGCATACACTTCTACCATACTGCTATACTTTTCTTGTTGAGATTCTGCTCCATGTTATAAGACCTTTCATGCAGGATAGACTGTTGTTAGCAATAGGAAACACAGAATCTGATTTTTTATTCCAGCATTAAACCAGAAATATCTGCAAAATTTCTTCTAAAATCCACAGTCACAAACACTATTTAAAACAAAACCCCCTCTGTCTGACTATTGTAATTGAGTTTCTTAAGGCTCCTCCAATTAGAAACTGCAGAATAAAACATTATTAATAAAGTGTAAATTTGGAAATAAAATTCCATTTTTCTAATACATCTCAACACAGCGACTGGCAATGACCATCAGCTGTGAGAAAGATAAAAGAAGAAAAGTTTTTCTAGATGTTTTTTATTCATCTGAAATTGGAAGTTTTGATTCTCTCTTTTTTTTCACACATTCCCTAATAATTGAGCCTTTCTAAAACAAGATAACACTAGGACTCAGAAAACATTTTTAAATAACCATTATTCTGTTACATTTTAAAGCTATTTAAACATCCTATTTATGACATACTCTTACACAAATATTTTAAAGCCATTATAGTTCTCTAGCAGTGAGAACTTCTTTGTCAGTGGCAGCTACAGTGACAGAAATAAGCAGAAAATATCTGCTGTACCATTTGACTCTGTGCATGTTGGCCAGTAACTTAAGACAGAAACTGCAAAACACACTTTCTGCAAAATATGTAAGTTCTAGGTACAAAATAAAAAATCTGTTTCTTTGTAGGAGTAACATTTAAAGGTTTTTTATTGTAGAGATTATTTTTTTTTAACTTCCAAATGCTGGATCCCAAATCCTTCACCAAAGTAGCCCACAGCAACATCCCCCAGATTGTTTGAGAAAATCAAAGCTATGCTTCTGCTTCTGGCTGATTCCTAAAGCCTCCTTCACAGAATAAACTTTCTTTCAGATTTTCAGTTATCCTGAGGTAGCTAAGTTATTCTAGTCAAACTGAAAAGTATTTTTTTAGAACAGTATTTTTCTCCTCCACACTAAGAAAAATATACATATTAGTTACTATCAAAGCTATTATGAACAAAGCCTGTGACGCTAATTTCTTTACCTGAATGTGTTAATATCAAAAATATTTCCTGTACATTTGAATAAGACAATTGCTAGAAAGATCCAAATTAATATTATGTAATTTAGAAAAAAACCCTGTGAATTCCTCATTTTTTTTCCTTAGCATTATTTTGGATTTTACTATCAAAATTGATCATAAAAATAATTTTATTCTCCTCAGTTGAATACTGACTTTTTTTTTTTTTTTATTTTCACTTTCCTTTTTGATTTTTCAACTCACTTCCACAGAGGTATGAATATTTTTTAAGGTGATTCCATTCCGTCTCCACATTCAGCTGTGAGAAAGTAAAGTGTGACCAGATCAAATTACTGAAAAAGTGCAACCCATTCTTACAAATAAAACATTGTCAAAAAAAAACTACTGACATTAATATTAAAAAAAAAATAGAAATAGGAATGGAAATGTTTTTTTTTCCTGTTTATAACAGGAAGACACTTTCACTGCTGAAAATGGACAATTTAAAAAAACCACCTTACGCCTTAAACAGTACACAATGCAGACACTGATAGAACTGTGAACCAATACACCTCCAAGCCCCTTATGCATCTACTAAGGCACCTAGGCAATATTTAACACAGAGAACCTTTTTCTTCTTTCATTCAGCCTATGGATGAAATCATTTAACTTTTTAATGTTATTTTGTGTATGGGGCAATACCATGCGTGTGGAGGAGGGGAAGGGTTGACCATATATATGAATCTGTGAACTTCAAAAGGGTTACAAGTCATAAATGAAGTTAAATAGTATTTTCTGGTTAACCCATTTCTTTCCATTTTCTTATTTCAAGGACTATTTTATTTTTTCCCTCTTCTGGTTAATAAGCTTTAACACTAATTAATTGGGCTTTCAAATTGTATTCTCTTAAGACCTCAAGAGCAACCACCAGAACTGTGGTATACTGCTGGTATCCCCGGGTTTTCTGCAAGGCAGATGAAGGAGGAAACCAGGGCTCAGCTCAGTCAGGACATCTGATGGCTCATTTATCCTGCTCACTGTGCTGGGGCTTGCCCTTGTGACAGCAAGAGGGTGTGTTGTGTACAGGAGGTTTAAACAGCTTAAACAGTTTCAGAGGTAGTGTGTTGCTTCAAGTCTCAGCCCTCAAGAACTCTGTGCACCACAAGAACAAAAGGAAAAAAGAAGGGTGGTATACGGCATTTGTCAGGATGAGAGATGGCAACCATATCTTCAGAAACTGAATTTAGTTACCCCCATCCCCTGGTCCTCCTCTCCTCAGTTCACTTGCCATATGCACAAATAATATATATCCCTATTGTATTCCCAAAGACAGCTTGACAAAATAAGCATCACCTCACTCACCATACTTCCACACATATTCTTGATGAGCAGGATGAAGACCAACTGTGAAATTTTGACCAAGGTCAGGAATAAGTAAGAAAAACTGGTATTTAGTTTTAGAAATATGAGTCAGAGAAGAGGAGCTTCTTTTCCTGCGTTAAAAGCGAAATTGTTGATTTGCATTTATCAGGAACTCTGTTGAATCCAAGTCAGAATTATGACTTCTAAAGTTTAGCAACCATTGGACTGAGGGATCACTATATACACATCAGCTAATTTTCTAACCTAGTACTTTATCAGGCAAAAAAAATATATATATATATATATATATATAAAAGTAAATTGAACTTAATTGTTCAGACTTAGTTTTTTATTTATTGAAAGTTCAGAAGGAAATATTGCCATTGGTATGGTCATGGAAAGTTCAGTAGAAAATATTGTCATTGGCCTGGCCATGCCTAATGACCAGAGCTAATTTTTTTTAATGAAAAATATATTTTTCCAGAACTGGAAGCAGGGTAGAATATGAATAGTTACTGAGGTTCAAGGTAGGTTAATATACAGTATATTTCTATATACTTTAGTACTACTATTGTCCTTAATATCTGATTATGCTCATTTCTTACTGCATTGCTTTTCTAATATTTCATTAGCATATACACTATCATCCATCATCATTAAGGTTTTTATAAATGCTGTCAATTAGGAGCCATATCTTTGTTTCCAAATTAAACAGGAAAAATCACAAAAGAGTATGATGCATATGAATTGTTTAAACTCATGCTCAATATCCTGCAGAATAAAGAGTTCATGCACAATTCAAATGCCAAATGTGCAGTCCAACTCCTAATGAAACATAATAAAAGAAACTATTTCAGAATTAATGTTCTGAAATTCCCTCAACACTAAAAAAAAATCAAACTACAAAACAAACCAAACCCAAACTTAAAAAACTTCCAGCCTCCCAAAAAACCACATGGAAACATTTGGAAGGTGTAATTCAGTAACTGCAACTGTGCAGCTTATGCAACTCTGTCGGTAGAAGGAGCCTGATAAACCGATATGGACTGATATGCAGAGGAAAAACTTAGGAGGTCAACTACAATTCTCAGGGGAAAAAAAATCCAGGCAAGTAAAGAAACTATAACATCTATATAAACTTCTGGTATATGTTTCCTGACACATCACCTGGAGGCAATCAGAATAAAGTGGCTCTCAAAGCCTGAGGCTGCACACTCTGCTCAAGCAGTTAGTAACTAGCCCTTTCCATCCAAAGAGTATCCAGAGTTCCAGCTCTGTACTATGAAATTCATTTTTCTCTGAGAAAATGTAAACACAATTTTTTTACTTTACTGTATCTTCTGCACTGTTAACATAAAAGATTAAACTACCATAACCCAAAACAAAATTAAGCTATAAGTAACACTGAATAGGAGCTTTGTGTTATAAGAAATATGGTCAACAGGTTTTTGTATATACCTTTTTATGCTGGCAACAACATACGCCCTGGCTTAGAATCATAAAACGGTTTGGGCTGGAAATGAACTTAAATACCATTTATTTCCACCCCCTTGACATGGGCAGGGTCACCTCCCATTAGATATGGTTGCTTAAAGCCCCCTACCACCTGGCCTTGGGATGGGGCAGCCACAGCTTCACTTGGCAACCCGTTCCAGTGTCTCACCATCCTCACAGTGAAGAATTTTTTCCTAACGCTTAATCTAAATCTCTCCTCTGTCAGCTTAAAGCCATTCCCCTTGTCCTGTCACTATATTCCCTTGTCGAAAGTCAATCTCCAGATTTCCTGTATGGCCTCCCCAGAGCCTTCTCTTCCCGTATTTTTCAGGTACACTAAGGACATACATTTAGAAATGCTGAAGTTATATTGAAAAAGCCTCAAAATGAAAACATTATTTTCTTAACTTAGTACCTTCTCCAGCCAGCTCATTCAACTCTGCTGCTTTCGTATTCTTTCTACCAGGAAAGTGTTACTGTAATTTTGCCTATAGCTGCCATAAAATCTCAGGTGTGCTTTCTGCGTACTAATACCTTCTTAAATGTAAAAATCTGATGAGTTTTTTATTAATATTTTCAAATATATTCACCAAATGCCAACCTAAGCCACAGGAAGCTTTCCTTTTAATTAGATGAGGGTTGACGTGTATTCAAGAAATTACTCAACTTACAGACTGCCTTTCAGACTAAATAAATAATGAATGAAACCCACTGCATTTAGTTCCAGGTTTGAAAATAAAAACAGTTGAAGAATGCAGAAGAGATAGCTGCAAAACTAGTTGTCATATCTTGTAGCAAACATGGTAGGGAGGAGAAAAAGGATAGATAAATCTTCCCTCTGCAAAAAATATAGACAAATCAAACAGAGGGCAGGAAGAGTAATAGTCATATTTCAAATGCTTTACATACAGTGAAAATCTGAAATCCTTTACAATCGAACATAATTATCCAGAGAGGAAATACATTAATTGGAAGAAATTAGATGATCTGACTAAAGCAACAGAATAGTCAAAAGGAGGTATGGAATACAGCCCAGACCTCAACCTCGTAAAATTCTTAGCAGGCATCTCCCTTGATGGTGTTTACTTACCTGAACAACGTGATGCCTGTTTTAGTACTGACCCTCATTCCTGCCGTCTTGCACCTCACAGCTGCCAGCTAAGCCACTCTACAATGATCATACAAAATAACCAAATGACCAAACACAGTGAGAAGAAAAAAATAAATGTAGCTGTTCCTTAATATCCAGCAATGAAAATGAAGTAAAAATTTGACTTCCGCTCGGCACAACATTCAAACTTACATTTGTGTAAAACACATTAAAACAAGCTTAAAAAAATTCTTCCCTGAAATACAATCTATGAGACTTTTCTCCATTCAATAAAAGTCTTAATATAAAGCTGTTTGCTGATAAAACTTGAGGCTACTGGCATTTAGAAAAAACAGGGTTTTTTTTAAAAAAAGGCTGTTCAAAAAAAACCTTTAAAAAACTGTTTACAAAACTTTTTATAATATAGCTTTTGCTAGATTCTATTAAATCAAATTCAGAACATTTAAGTGGAACATGAAAGTTTTTAATATGTTTCTAATTAGGTATTTCAAGTATATCTTTATAATTTTGTTTGTTCTTTTTTTTCACTTAAGCAATATACCTGAGCAGTGTAACACTACATTGTGCACTGTGCTGTCAAAATATTGCAGCAATCCAAACTTGCTGGAGAGAATACGGAGAGGATACAGTGGGAAACTTTTGCTTTTTGCTCTCACCCACAAAGCTTTAAGCAATTCTGATTTCTAAAGTTCTCAATAAGCCACATATTCTTAGTAGTGTATTTAATTTTTATACTTAAATATTTAATTTTTTTCCTATGACTAGCCGCTTTACTTTTTTTTTTTTATTTAAAAAAAAATATATATTTTTTTTTAAATTGCATTATCTTGCACAGGGTAATAAACCAGATCATGTATGACAGAACACTGTTAAGAAGTTGTAGAACCACTGTCAACAACTTATTTGAATATTTATAAACTACTCTTAAGAAAACATGACTTTCCTGTTGTGTGTTGCTCATACTGATGCAAATCTTCAGAGCTCCTTTAAAATCCTCAGGAATGGTACTGTTTGAGAATCATCTGGGCAAACAGCTCTGAGCCTGATCTTTCTTAAATTTCTCATCTTGTTGCTTTGACATCAGCTAGTTGGGAAGAACATGACCCTGATTAAGCCACTGGAAGAAAAACTGCCAACATTTCCATGATTCTGTTCCTATAAGGAGCAGTTTGCTGAAGTTGGTTAAAGGGACAACTTAGAAGAATGGGTGGAATGGAATGCTTAATGAGGCGGGCCAAAAAGCAGATCACTTTCTTTGTCTCTCACATATCCACAGCACTATGAATAGTCTCATAGCTAAATTTTCAAAGAACAGCCAGCCAGATGGTATTTTTCTGATGAGTCAGAGCTATGATTAAAAAACCCCAAAGCACACCAACCCAAACCACCTAAATAGCTACAGCATCAACTGTAGGGTTTTGTGTTTTGGGTTTTTTTTTAATCAAAATACATTTTGGGCAAAAATATAATTTCATTGTGATTTATGCATTTGTGCAAACAAATATTTTACAGATGGTAAAATAGCATTTGCGACCAACACTGGTAATCCCAAGGGAGGCAGCAAAAATAAAAATATTGAAGACTTGGAATAATTATTATGTATAAAGCACAGCTGAAAAAAAGAAACAAAAACAAAACAAAAACAAAAGTACTAAAGAAGCAGCCCTGCAACAACCTACTACAGAGCCTTTACTGAAATTCCAGTTCCTGTTGGAACAAACGCATGAACAAACAACCAGTAATTAGAATTTAGGTTTAAACTTGTTATCAAATCTCAGCCTGTGTTACACAATACATAAAGTGTCAGAGATTCAGGAGAGGTGTGAAAAATCTACAATCACTTCCTGATCCCATTAACTTTACGGAAGGAACATTACTAGAGTGGACAAAACACAGAAGCATTAGAACATTAGTTGAAATGTTACTCTCCCAGAAAAAAAAAAAAAAAAAAAAGAGAGATGTCTTCCTAGAGATAGTAACTCAAAAAGCACTTATATGAATATATTAAAAGCAGCTGCTGAAAAGAAACACACATTTTGCAGGATGTAACAGATAGAAGACAAAATAGCATCTGATTCCAGAAGGTACTTTGATGACTTCATCAAGGAGAGGAATCATACTTAGCAATAAGGCCCTTGATAGGAGGATAAAAAAAAAAAATAATCAGAACTAGCATAGATGTTAGCAAATAATGAAAAATTAACTCCAAAGAAGACTGTTGAAAGTAACATAGGATTTTTCAGGAAAATATGGAAGAAAAAATAGCCTAAGAATATAGGTAGTCTAGGTCAGTATACAGAATAAGAAATATGTTAAATAGCTATAGAAAATTTTCTTCCCCTTTTATGAAACAGAGGGTAAAGAAAACAAACAAAAAAAATCATAGACTGAACAGATCTTTATTTTAATTTTGCTCCCCAGCTCAGAATTGGAAGTGTATGTATGGACACCATAAGAGAAGATTGATGCCTTCTTGACTGTGAACTGAACAGAATGTGTGCTGATGCAGACCACCAAAAACAGTACCATAATATAAAATGATAATTTTTTTTTTACTAAAAAAAACCCCAACAAACCATAAGAGATCAGAAAGCAATAACTACTGGCAAGGTTTTAACAAAGAATGAGAGAAAAATGAAATAACAAAAAAAACAAAATTATAGAAAAAATAATAGTGAAAAAGTAAGGATAAACACCGAGTAATAAGAAAAGTAATACAAGACTAATACAATATGAAAGTGACTGGAGAAAGAGCACCCGAAAAATTACTTTGAACAGCTCTTTCCAGACATCATTATCTGATAAAAACATTACAACGTGACAAATGCACTTGAGATTGCAGTAAAGAATCACCTTCAAAAAAAAAGTCTAGGAAAAGGATTCTTTTCTCTTAATGAAAAACACGATTATGTTTTTACATAGGAGAAAGCAATGATGGATAAAACCAGTCCATTATTGTAAAACAATGACGTAAACAATAAGGATAAGAATTATGACTTGATGAAAAACACTGAGAGTGAAAACAGTAAAACGAGAGAGTAAAAAGTCCCAAAGCAAACCACAGAACTAGAATGCAAAGAAAGATATATGGAGGTCCTAAAAAGACCACCTATATTAAAACAAAGAGTAACAGTATAGGAAGTCAGCCTGGACATAGTAATTATATTGCAATGGAACAGACAAGAAGGAAAGGGTTAGAAATTGATATTAGGTAAGAGAAACACACTTAGTTTACATAACAGAATGGACGAAGAGGGCACATAAGCTATAGAAACACAAGTGATGGCCTCTCTCTTGGTCAGAAATGTTAATAAATTAACATACTGAAATAAATATAATGCACAAAAAAGAATGTGAGCATAGCTTCAAAAAAGAAAGCATTATAATTTGAATCATATCCCCTACCATTTCAAATGAATAGTGGGCACCTACAATCTCAAAATCATAAAACTGCAAAGCCACAATAATTCTGTTTCTAAGAATATGTCAATTTTAAAATACCATTTGTAGGAACAAAACAGAATAGAAATTACTTAGATAAACTAAAAAGTTTGGGTTTTTTTTCCCTATGGCATGTGACATACCATGGTGATGAAATTAAAGGCATAATATATACTTCCACAGATGATATGGGAAGCAGCATTACCAATAAGCTCAACATTGAAATTGAACTACATTATAATTGCCATAATTATTTCATATACAACTGCATTTTTCTCCAAGGGAATGCACAAATATCCTGTTGTTTTCAAAATACAGCGCTGCCTCTGGGAATAGAGCCATATTTCTGCTTGTGATATCACAGAGAAAGAGCTCCCTGTGCTAGTGATCAATGTACTGTGAAGCAGAAGTGGTTCACACACTCCTTTTTTAAGCAACAGTTGGAAGTACTGGTCAAGAAAGCTGCGGCAACCTGACGTTAAATATGCCCTACAGTTTTAGTTTGAAGCAATTAAAAAAAAAAAAAAGCAACAACATCTTTTATATAATTTTAGTTTGTTCTTTTTTTAATCTAGCGCCAGCTCCTTTTGACAGTTTACACATCAGAGAATCCCAGTGTGCCTAATATAATCAAAACAGGAAAATCTTTCGTAAATCAAATGCTATTGCATAACACATAATTGAGGAAGTAAGTGTTCTTGCTCAAATAACTTATAGAACTGGAAAATAAGGTTCATTTAAACTACTATTACATCTATCCTTACCTATATTTGACCAATGCTTGCACTGCCTGAATCATCTTTAAGAACACCGAGTTATGCTTTTACTCCTTATTTATATAAAACCTCAACACGTAGTGAATCAATAACACAAATGCTATACTGTCTTACAATTGCCAAAGTCTCACATTTCACGGTAGATTTATCTTGTTATGTAATCTGGCGTTTTACTAAAGTCCTCTCCAGCAACACTACAACACAAAAACTATGAAATCTTTGTGACAGCCAAGCAATACAGTGTTTTTGAATTGTTAGAACTGAGAATCTTCAGTACTATGTATGTGCTTTGTAGATGCATAATATGCCTGAAATACTGTTGGAGGTGACAGTGCTCTGATAGAAATAACCAGTCTCCTCTTCAAAGCAGAGGTTCATAGGTGTGGCAAAATGGAGAAGCCATTTATTAAATACTACCTGCATCTTTGGTATTAACAAAGTTATCCTAAGAAGTCTTTATTGTAAAAACACTATTTTGCAGTGAAATGGACAAAGGAAGACAAACACCCTGCCAGAAGTTAGTAGTAATCATTTTGAAAGCACATTGTTTTGCAGTATTCAAGTGCTTCTGTTCTTCAAAAGAAAAACTGGAGCTCATCAGGATCTTCTTGGCAGGCAAGAGACTTAAGCTGCTGAATGAACAAAGCAATGTTCTGTAAAACTGTACTACAACAAAATAAACCTGTACCTCATTACAAAACCAGCCTGCAAGAGAGCTGCTACTTCAAATTCTGATGCAAATCCAAGCACAGCCATGAACATTTGTGCATCCAGAATGTGTTAACAATATTTGTTGCAATGTGCAGATGATGAACAATGTGCTTTGAAAGCAGCAATCCTGAAAACTGGATTAATAAAAAAAAACCCTAGTTATCTAATCTTTATTAAATAGTAAATTATACCATTGTAATATAGCTCAGCAATATTTTTACATTGCCAAAATAAAATTTAGTATAAACTTAACAACAAAATTGACTGAAATGTACCTGAAACTATTACTACTACTATGCTCAAATATTCACATAAATGCCTTATATTTATTGACACAAATATCTTAAAAGATATATAATGAACTGTCATTGCAATTATCTTACTGATTTTAAAACTTGTGTTTCTTCTCTGAATCATTACATATTCTTCCTTCCTAAACTTAACTGCTTTGGTCCTGTCACTGTTCAGTCTCATTTACTAGACAACAGTTTCTCTGGACTCCTGAAGTGAAGTAATGCTTTTCTGCCATCAAACATAAGTGCTCTTTCTCTTCTTTCCCCTCCACAACTCACTCTCACCTCTTGACTGTGTGTACCTACTGCTTACTTTGGCCTAATTCTGATGTCCTTCCAAGCAGAAGGTAAGCCAACTGAACTCCATTAAGCCATTTCAAAACATTAACGTTTCTGGTGTCATTACACTTCTGCTTCAGTGAACAGATGCAGCTTCTGACTCAAGGGAACATAAGCTGGACCAGGAAGAAGTGGGACTGCTATCCTCTTGTGGTGACATAGAGCTGAGCATTCAACACAAGCTGTGCAAATGTGCAACCATACACTTAAGTCTGTAATGGTATAAAGCACAAGACCATTTTTAATGGCTTCAACCTAACTCTAGCTCAAAATAGAAAAGAATGAGGTTTTCCTGCAGTTATTAAGCAAAACAAACTTAATCTCTTTAACTTAAAGAAATAACTGTAACATACCCTTAAGGATGCATATGGCTATGTAAGTAAATACAAGGATATAAAACAGCCCAGCAGATGCTAATATCATTGCGAGCCCACTCTTGAAAGATCTTCAAATAATCATGGGGGATATCAATAATTCAGAGAGGTACTCCAGAACTCAAGGAAAGCAAATGTTACTTTGATCTTCAAGATGGGCAAGAAAGAAGACCAAGGGAACTTGAGAATATAATGAAGCAGCTAATCCTGTGAACCATTTCCAGACACATGAAGGACAAGAAGGTGATCAGGAATAGTCAGCATGGATTCACTAAGGGGAAGTCATGTTTGACCAACTTCCTAAAATAAAATGACTGGAGACAAGGGGAGAGTAGCAGATATTGTCAACCTGGACTTCAGAAAGACTACTGAGGCTGCTTCCTTATACAGATCTCCCTAGACAAGCTGAAGGATGGTCTGAATGAGCAGACGGTCAGGGAGACTGAAAACTGGCTCAATGTCTGGGCTCAGAGGATAGCAATTAGAGACACAATGTCAAGTTGGAGGCCAGTAACTAGCAGCATGCCCCAGGGAACACAGTACTGAGTCCAGTCCTGCTCAACATCTTCATTAATGAACTTGATGATAAGGGAGGTGTGCTCATAAGAAGTTTGCCAAGAATACAATATTGAGAGGAGTGGCTAGCAGAATGAAATGAGGTTATGCCATCTGGAGTGACATCCACAGGCTGGAGAAATGGGCTGATGGGAAACTTCGAAGTTTCAATGAGAAGTGCAAAGTCTTCCCCTTGAGCAGAAACAACCACATACACCAATACATGCTGGGGGCCAAAAGGCTGAAAAGCGGCTCTGCACTAAAGGACATGGGGATGCCCAACTTGAACATGAGCTAGAATCATACCAATGTGGCAAAGGTGGCTCCTGGTATGCTGGATTGAATAAGAAAAGTTTTGCCAGCAGTCTGAGGGAGGTGATTGCCTAGTCCACCCTAGTGCCTGACCATTTCAGGGCTGAGCAAAGTTTAAAATGTAAGATGAAGGGTATTGTTGAAATGACTCTTTTTAAGGAACCGATGTCCTTTCCAACTTGAAGTTTCCTAGGAGACCATTTTCCATCTCTTGTTACGTGCCTCCAGCTGGACCCATCCTCTTCTCTAACTGTGGACCTTTCCAGTGACACCCTGGGATAAGCCTCACATGTTTCCACAAGCCCCTGAACAACTTCACACTGAAAAGTTTGAGCACAGCTAAGCATTTCTGCCCTGTATCCTTCAAGGGCTCCTCCAGCACTAGAGGCAGCAACCCTGCAAGGACCCTGAAAGGCCCCTGTGCAGTGTTTCTGGGAGTCAGCCGTCTCATCTCTACAGAACAGAGATCTTGGTGGACCAATCAGGATTGTGCCCTTGTGGCAAAGGTAGCCAGCGTTATGCTGGGCTGCAGGAGGAGGAGTCTTGCCAGAGAGGCTTGCAAGGCCACCTGGAACTGAATGCAGCAAGGAAAGCCAAAGACAACAAGAAGGGATTTCCTAAATCCAGTGGTAAAGAGAATACTAGGGAGATTGTGAGCCCTCTGCTGAGTAAGACAGGAGACCTGATGGCACAGCACATGGAAAAGGCTGAGGTACTGAACTTCTTTTTCTTAGTCTTTATGAGCAAGACTGGCCATAAGAAATCCCATCTTCCAGAGACGAGGGGAAAAGTCCAGAGAATGGAAGATGCACCCCTGGTGGAAGAGGATTGGCTCAGACTATTTGATCAAACCGGACATACGTAAATTCATGGGCTCTGAGGGAATGCAACCACAGGTGCTGAAGGATGATGTCACACTGTGAGGGTGCTGTCAATAATCTGTAAACAATCATGGCAACCAGGAGAGGTGCCCAAAATGCCAGACAAGGAAAAGATCATGCCAACTAAACAAAATGCTGATCATACAAAATATTTTGAGAACTCTTCTGGCAAAATTGTAAGCAGAAAACAGATACTTGAAATCTAACAGAAACCAAGTGAAAGGGATGTTGCTTTCTGCCATACTTTTGGAAAAATTGTTATGCAAACCAGTCCTCTTAAAAGACAAAACATTTCATGTAACATTTAAAAGACTGCAGTTGCAAAGTCCAACATTCCAAAAGCTCAGAAATGCCAGTATGTAGGTTCCTAATGCAGCCATAGTTCAGATCACATCTATTCATAGAGTACAACCTTGGGCATGCATTTCTCCAAAAGGGCTGATACTTCAATGAGGGTACAAAACGTACTGCAGTTGTTAATGGAAGACTATTCATTATCCCTTTTTTCTCCATAGGTCTTATTGTGTATCACTTAAATTATGCTCTGAAGTAATGTTAGTTTTTTTGAAGGCTTTTCTACAGTGATCATGGCTACGGTGAACATGTCTCAGAAACACTAACACCTTTCCCCCTTTTCACAATAAATCTATAAAGTTTTTCCATTTTAACAAATGGAGCGATAGAGATAGGTGAAGATTCTAAGTATGCAGTAGCTCTGCTTTTCTAGTTTGAGACATCTAGATTTAATTAAAAAGCAATTGAAACTGAATTGAAATCAGAATCAAAACCATTTCTGTCTGGAATTTTTGTATTGATCAGCTATTGTAAAAGGTTCAGCCCAAAAACTCCAGCCACAGTCTTTCACAGAATATATAGCACAAATTAACTTATCCAAGGCTGTACTCCACTTTGCTGCTTCTCTCATCTACTTTTCCAAGGGAAGTGAAACATGGCATCTCTCTGTCCACAGCAATGGAGTAATCACTTCTTGCCATCAGCACACAAAATTTGGTCCTGTTAGTTTTGGAACAACTCCAGGCAAGAATTCAGCCCTTCAGGCTTCAAATATTTTAAGATCAATGTCATCATACACCACATTTCACATTATATCTGCATACAGTCATACTACTCTCACTAAACTATAAAATAGAAAAGATTATATTCTACAATGCATAACATAGGATTGTATCATATGATGCAATACACAAAATATGAAAAATACAGAATATTGCACAATATATTGTCCATATTCACACTTTCCTTATGCAAGCGTAGAGCAAGATGAAATGACATGCCCTTGATTTACATTTAAGGTACCCAATCTAATAAAGGTTACTTTTAATTAAAGCTGGGTTGATAATTACTACAATCCTCATAGTGTTGCTTAAGCTTATATGTATGGCACACTGCATCACAGCACAGCCAGTGCTGAAGCAGATGCTGACAACACTCTGTATTGTACAATTCAGTGACATTACTTGAGAAAACAGAAACCAGAAGAACTGGCAGGTTGGGGAAAAGCCAAATTCACAATAACTGAGTTCTCCTGTTTAACTTACATCTCATTCAGAAATCAGCATTTTTACAAAAACAGGTAACCTTCTCTAGGAGTTCAAGCAAATCTCTACCTTATTATTTTGGCCACAAATAATGAGTTTGAGTAGAGGGTTAGTTACCTCCTTGATAGAAATCTTGTACAGCTTTCTGCCTTATCACAGCAAGAGCAACAAATTTAAACATTCTTGGAAATTATTTTTCAATAAAAAAGGGCTAAGCTTCACATAATGTTCAGTTTCTGTTCCTTTCAGAATATCTGACTCTTGTCCCAGACCTTAGTGGATGTGGACATTGATACAACAAGCACATAAACTTCTAAACAATTAAAAGTAATTTGAACAAAAATACACTGAACTAATACACTGAACAGAACAAAATTCCTTAGATTTCTTATATCAGAAAAAAAAAACAACAAAAAAAAACAAACAGAAAGAATAATTCTGGCTCAAGGTGAGAAAAAAAATCTTTCTTCAGAGAACCTTACTTTTATGGCAGTACCGTGCAGCTTTTCTGGCTTACACAATAGGGTCACATAATCCTCTCTGACACCTGCAGCCTGGTCAATAATTTAGACATCTATGTATATTGGATGACTAGGTGCTATAGCAATAGTACTCTGAAGATTTTGTATCATGCCATAGGTACTCACATGTATTTCTTTCTTAATTTTGCCAGCAATTTCTGTACATTGAATTCTTGATTCTTTTTAGTAACACACATTAGTAAAGAAATAAGAATAAAATTAATGGTTCTTTAGTATTTTTAGTGAAGAAGAGCACCTGTAAAAATACATTCACATTTCATTACCCTTCCACAGAATAAAGCTTGTGCCACAATGGTATGCTAAAAAAAAACCCCAAGGTCTTAAATGCCAAACATCCTTGTTCAATATGAGAGCACTCTGAAGTGCTGCATATTTATAACAGTGACATGGTCTCTCCCTTTTAAGTGTTTCTGCAGTACATCCATGAAAAAACTGTTCTTCCTCTCCCGGGAGATTACACTGGCTACTGAAGAGTCTGTGAAGGACTGCTAAAAAGGGCATCTTTACGTACCTTTTATAAACTACTTTTCATGGAAAGTCTACAAATAGAAGGTCGTTTTACTGTCTCCAAAATCTATTTGATATGACAAGCACTTAAACTTCCAAACAATTAAAAGTAATCTGAACAAAAATACACTGAACTAATATACTGAGCAGAACAAAATTCCTTAGATTTGTTATATTAGAAAAAAATAGAGTAATTCAGCCTCAAGGGGAGAAAGCGTGACTCACGCTCTCTCTCCTCTCAAATAGTAAATCAATGTACTATAGACTAAATTACATCTCCTGAAGGATAGGAAAGGTATCAAATCTAATTCTTTTAGTAATACTTTTCCATAAGAAGCACCATCATATATTTCACACTTTCTCTGTCATATAAATGTATGATGTATAGTTTTTCACACAGTAAATTAGAGAAGGACAGAACTACCCTTCCTTCACAGTTGACAAGAGCCGCCTACAGAGGCTGAGAATTCGTTTCTGTTTTGCAATTGCTTTGTCAATTCCCCTTTCCCTAGCAAGTGAACCCAGCTGTTTGGCTTCCCTACCCTCTAGTTCGTGACTGTTGGCCCCATTGTCCCAGCACTGGAGCATCCAGGTGATGATGTGCTCCCCTAGAAGATGGCCAAAATTTTTTAGTATATCCCGCAGCTCAGTCAAGGATAGGGATTGAGAAATTACCTGCTGTTCTCCCTCTTTCTCTGTTTCTTGTACTAATTCCTCGCATTCCTCTCATTCAGGTGTGACTCCCTTTAATTCTGGCATTGAGTCTTCATCTTCCTTCACTATACAAGCTGCTTTTCATATTTTTAATTTGCTTTTCCTTTTGCTTATAGGGGCAACTGATAGTGGCATGGATTAGTCCTTTGGTTTCACTGCAGTGCCCACTACTAGGGTTGGAGTGGCTGCAGTGTCTTTCACCAGGGTTGGAGTGGCTGCTGCGCTTAGAGTAGCTGCATTGTCTGTTGCTTGGCCACCAGATCCAGAGACATCTTTTTCCCCTTGACAGTACTGGACAATGTTGAGCATAGCTCTGTTGGCACAGGCCAAGCCCCAGCTTGCTGCAGTTATTTGCACCTCTCTGATATTGCCAGGATGACAACCCACCTTTTTGAACTGTTCTACTAGTTTTCCTGGATTTCACACTTGTTCAGGGGTGAAGTTCCAAAGCACTGGAGGAGCCCACTGTCCTAGTTATTTGCCTATACTATCTCACACACCCTGCCACTTGCAACTGTCCAGCCTCAGGGAAGGTCCCTTGGTGGTATTCTTAGACCGCTGTTTAACCTTAGACAAGATCTGAATCATATTCAACAAAATGATGGTTCCCAGCAAAAGGAGCATGTTGGTTTCAAGAGTACTCAAAGGATGTTAAAAATCTTTAAAATTCTCAAATGCCATTGAAAATAGCCTGGTGGGGGTGGGGAAGGTGTGGGAGGATGTCTCTCCCATAGGTTGACCCTCCAAGGGGGCAAAAAAAGAGGTGTAATTGTTAGCAATTCCCATTACATGCTTTCAAAAGTATAGAGGTGATGGCAATGCTGAGAACACATACTAGATCAGTTTTATGATCAATAATTCTATCGTATCACAAGCCATTATCATAAAGTACAACAAAACAATAACCTTAGCCCAGGCCCCAAAGCTGATAAATGCTAAAACAGCAAATACTGGCTGCAAGTAAGGTGTGACATAACGAAATTCTGAGACCAGGAGCAACAGCTCCAAGAGCAAATAAATTAATATTGTAATGAGTTACCATTAATTCAAAACAATGAATGCTTACCACAAATTCATTTTGATGCACTCTGGTCAGATCTGTCATTATCTCAACCCTTTGTACCCCTTGTTGGGCACCAAAAAGGACTGTTATGGTTTAAGCCCAGCTGGTAACTCAGAACCATGCAGTCGTTCACTCAGTCTCCACTTTCCTCCCCTGTGGGCAGGTTGTGGCGAAGAATCAAAAGAATGTAAACCTCACAGATTGAGAAAAGAACAGTCCAGTAAATAAGGTACCATACAAAACCACTACTATTACTACTAACATTAATACCAATAATAATAATAAGGGAAATAACAAGTGAAGCGAATATAAAACTAAAAAGGAAAGGGGGGAAAAAAAAGGCAATAAACACAAGTGATGCACAATACAATTGCTCACCACTTGCCAACCAATACCCAGCCCGATCCAAGTAGCAATCTGCCCTTCTGGGTGACTCCACCCAGTTTATATACTGGGCATGACTTGCTGATGTATGGAACACCCCTTTGGCTAGTTTGGGTCAGGTGTCCTGTCCCTGCTCCCTTCCGGATTCTTATGCTCCTCCGCACTGTCAGGGGGTAAGTCCTTGATCAGGATAAGCATTACTTAGCAACAACTAAAACATCGATGTGTTATCAGCATTGTTGTCAGACTAAAGCTGAAACATAGCACTGCACCAGCTACTAAGAAAGAGAAAGATAACTGTTGCAGCTGCACCCAGGACAACTACAGATCAAGAGATTACCTATTTTATTCTGAGTATATTAAGCTTCCAAGTCCATTTGAAGTATTTTTAACCTACAAGGTCCATATGAGCTTACATGAATAAGAATAAATGTATTAATGAATTTGATTGAAAGGCTGAACTACAGTTCACAACTGTATCCTTCAACAAAAGACCTTTGCTGGTCTTATCTTTCATATTACATTTTACCTAAGCTGCCACCCGCTTTTCCATCAACTTCTCCCTCCTTAAACATACCTTAAAAGCTTTTTTTTTTTTTTTTTTCTCTCCACACCTAGAACTTAACCTGTTTCAGCAGCTTGGCTTTATAATTCCTGTTGCTCATGAGAAGGACTGATAACTGACTCTTGATAGCACAGGGCAATGTCCTGCAGAATTGTCAAATTTTGCAGAAGTGTCATTGTGTGGTAAGGTAGGTGAGTGCCTGTAGCAGCAGCTCTCCTTCCAGTACCACAGAACTGCTACTGTTGACAGTAACATATATGTGGTGAGACGTAAGAGAACAGAGCCCCAATAACACTGTTACTTAAAAACATACATCATTCACATTCCAAACATGTATGTGAAAAGTGGTAACATGGAAAACAGGTAATAAGATTGGTGGCTTAGATAAAAAAAAAGAGATTGAGTGCCATCAAATAATAATTAAGGTAACAGCAATAAGAAAGTTTGCAGCAAGAAAGTCTTCAGGAAGTTCATGTTTATCCCAAAAAATACATTCCTTATTTCCCATGTTTTAGGGTTTTGACCCAAGAGGGCAAAATAATGCTACCATGGTTTTTTTTCCTTTCTTAGTGCAACACATTTGGAATAAATATAGGGAACTTAGGTGGTCAGCAGAGAAATATACTACAGAAAAAATATGTTTATGTTCAGTGAAGACCATAAAGGAGAGGCTGAATCTTCCGGTTAGTCATGTTTAATGGTATGTTCTTTATACAATAACGAATAAGGGTCCAAGAGGTAATTGTTACAGAGTCTAAGCAGAAAATACTGTTGGGCTGTGCTGATACTATTTGAAAGGACTGCACCCTAGGCAGTCAGTAAAAAGGCACTAAAGAAGACACTGATAGCCTGCAGTTTTAAACTTCATCTTCTAGAAGCAATCACAGAACTGATGAATTATAGAATCAGTTTCAGATGCAGAAACTCCAATCTATGATACACACCTTTTAGAGGAAGCAGAAATAGATCAGACTGTCAGTTCTTAACAAAAAGGCTTCTCTGAACTCTTGTTTCCAAAAACATTACATTGAACTGCAGCTTTAGAAAGCGACAAATGTGTTCACTGAGGGAAAAAATCTTGAATGGAAAAAGAAACATACAAAGCGCTACTGAAAAGTGCCTCACTTGAACCAATCTTAATGGAACAGAAAATGCCTGCAGTATGTGACACACCATTTCCAACATGATCCTACTGAGAACAAACTTAGCAATTTTTACAGGCTACACAAATCAAAAGGCTTGTCTTGAGGACAAAAGGACTTGAGTGATGATGACTTCTATTCTTAATGCTGAACTTAAAAAAACACCTGACCAAACATCATGCTGAACAATAAAATTACATCTCAAGAACTTGTTGCCAAGATTAAAGCTTCTTGCTACTTGTAGGAAGTTAATAAATTCTAATCTTGCCCTGGTTCTAACATAGTTTTGGAGACAAATCACCATTATGCATTTCTGGGCAACTGCAACCACATGCCCAGATTTAAGAGGATCCCTTGTCAGTGACGTGTCCACAAGAATTACCAGGACTGTTTTTTAAATCAGATGCGAACACAATGGGGTTTACGACTTCACTGTAGCTGGACAAGTATCATTACAGACATAACTGCTTGTAAATCGTGGTTTACTACATATTTCACTTCTGCTGGGAACAAACAGGAAAGAAGAAGGAATCTCAATACCCTCTCTTCCCTGTCCTGAATCTGGCTGTGAAAGAAGGCAATAGGAGTGGAGTAAAATATGAAACATTATGAAAATAAATAATAAAAAAACAATTATTTTTTTTTCTCAAGGGCTCAGATTCTTATTTTACTATAAATCTACTTTTATATTGTGCCAGCCTGAAACATAACAGGCTTTCTGAAGCTCAGATCTTCACAGTTACACAGTATGCTATGCTACCCTTCAATAATTGACTGAAACCCAAGAGATGCAGGCTACATTATTGCATGCTAACTCCATGCTTCCGTGCTTCCTGCACCTCTAGTATCTCAGCTACTTCACGCAACTCTTACCCTGAAGTACTGAAAAACCCATATTCCAATGTATTTGAATGGAATAGGAATATCATTACTGTAGTTTTGCAATATATATTATATTGCTCTGCAAGAAATATAATTTTGCAGTGATGTAAATCCTCAGATGATAAAAAAATAGGGATTCTACAGTTGTGTCAGAAGGGAATTCTTCCTCACATTTAAACTGCAGTAATATTAAGTAAGAGGATTACTTAGTTATATTTAACATTGTTTTCAAGTATTTTTCTGTTACATTTTTTCCTTACTGATGAGTTACCAAACCAAGAATCAAGCCATTAATATCCAAGAAGCAGTATTTCAAAATAATGAAATATCATTAAAATTAAATTGTTTTCTGATTGCCCAAAATAACCAGATTCTTTAACTCTTTCAATGGAAAATAACAAAAATAAGTAATAAAAAAAATATGCCAAACAAACAGAGAAGTAACATGCAATAGGTACTATACTAATACCAATCAAAATGTGAAACATCTATATCTCTACTAATTTGGAAAATCAGTAGGGACACCAGGTTCCCTTGATGTAATTTAAAGCAAGATCGGAAGATACAAGGACTGCACATAACAACCACAGGGGAATCTGTAGAAGACCATTAAAGGGAAAGAAGAATACCATTCCTGTAGCAGAAAAAGATGCTCACATGTACATTTAAGCTCAGATGTGCTTAAAATTATGAGAAAAAAAAATGACAAAAGAGGAAATACGGGCAGCAAAAAATAGAAACTTAAAAAGGGGAAGGGAGAATCTCTGATTGCTCTTTAAGACTGATGGACAGGGGCAGAGCAGTTGATATCATCTACCTGGACTTGTGCAAAGCATTCAACACTGTCCTGCATGACTTCTCTAAGTTGGACAGACATCAATTTGATAGGTGGACCACTCGGTGGATAAAGAACTGGCTGGATGGCTGCACACAAACAGTTGTGCTCAATGGCTCAATGTCCAGCTGGAGACCAGTAACAAATGGTGTCCCTCAGGGATCAGTGTTGCGACCAGTCTTGTTCAACATCTTTGTTGGTGACATGGACAGTGGGATTGAGTGCGCCCTCAGCAAGTTTGACAATGACACCAAGCTGTGTGGTTCGGTTGATATCCTGGAGGGAAGGGATGCCATCCAGAGGGACCTTGACATGTTTCTGGGGTGGGCTGATGCCAACCTGATGAAGTTTAACCATGCCAAGTACAAAGTCCTACACCAGGTTGGAGCAATCCCAGGCACAGCTACAGGTTGGGCAGAGAAGAGATTCAGAGCAGCCTTGCTGAGAAGGAGTTGGG
>JARCZZ010039496.1:0-35765 GCA_030323915.1 Brotogeris chrysoptera | reverse complement strand
AATAATAATGATAAGGGAAAGAACAAGGGAAGAGAATACAACTGCTCACCACCCCCCGACCGATACCCAGCCTGACCCAAGCAGTGATTTATCCCTTCCAGGTAACTCCCCCCAGTTTTTACATCCTGGGCATGATGTACAGGGGCATGGAATACCTCTTTGGTTAGTTTGGGTCAGAGGTCCTGTCTCTGCTTCCTTCTGCCTTCCCCTCCACCCTGGCTGAACATGAGACTCAGAAAGTCCTTGGTCAGACTAAACATTACTGAGCAGCAACTGAAAACATCGGTGCTATCAGCGCTGTTCCCAGACTGAAAGTCAAAACCACAGCACTGCACCAGCTACTAAGAAGGAGAAAAAATGACTGCTACTGCTGAACCCAGGACACATTTCAAGCATTTATTCTATTTTTAATGTATGGTATTTAATTGAATTTCTTTGAATATCCACAAAACCAACATGAAACTGTTATTTGGCTTTCAGATTAATGTTTTTAACTACCCTGAATTCTTCTCTTACTGGATTCCCAGAGAACATTTCTTTAAGCAGATCCATTTAACTGTATAGGGACACTTGAAATAGTTTCTGAATCAAAGAAAAACATGTATTAGTAGATAAAAGCTGGGGCCAAAAAGACATCCTTGCATTCAGTGAAGATCCCCCACGGATCAGCCTGAGCGGTTCTCAGCTTCCTGGCCCAATTTCATCGACACCTTGCAGCCTTGGAGCATACCCTTCCTCCTCTGTCTCACCGCCAGAACAGAAACAATTTTGGCATGGGAATCAGAGGGCAGTTCAAGGGAAGGAGAAGGTAGCTGTAACTGCGTGGGTGGGGGGCTTAAACCATGACACCTTGAAACAAGCCAAAGCCTATGACAACATTAGGCTTTCACTCTCCAGGGAAAAGTTCATTAAGGCACTTCCAGTTTGAAGAGATGGATGACTGACTATGATGAAGCACACTGAGACACCTCAGCTAGGTGTACCAAGCAGGAAGGCAGCTGAGTGAATCACAGCAAGCTATTCAAACTGTTGGTTGATTGAACTGTTTTTTTGGAAGTACTTATTTATCTCCCTCCTAATGGAAGAGCTCAGCATCAGCTAGCATGACTGCCCAGCTCCAGCAGCAGAAGGGGTGAGAAGTGGCATGGGTAGGGCAAATGTGAGGCTGGGTGTTGCTGGGTTGCAGGCCAGGGAGAGAAGAGAGAATCCCCATACCTGAAGTCTGGTTATCCCCAATAAGCTCTGCCAAGCACTGGCTGCGCTCCTCTTCTATCTCCTGCATGATGCTGCATTCTGGACGTGTGCTGGACACCTGCAGATAGGGCAGAGAGCAAGAGAGTGAACAAAACCCAGTTATCTTCAGAGATGTGTTCCTGGGGATTCACAGCCATCTGAGCTCTCCTAGGCCACTGCACAATGGGGATAAACATCCGGCTTCATTTTATGTTAGCTTGAGAGAAGGGAGCATAACCCAGAGCCTACTGAAAAACAGCATTTCCCTCCAAGTCTTCCTTTAAAAAAAACAAAACCACCTATTTTTTTCTTATGATCATGAGCAATTTTGCTTCTCCATGCTCCAGGAACCCTGCCTGACTAACCTAACACCAACAGCTGTCTGCGGCAGGATATGGTAGTTTCAGCATTCATGTCAAGAGCAGTGGGATCTATGCTTACATGGTTTATTTCCTCTGTTCTCACGTGGCCTGCCTCCTGGCTCATGCTAATTCAAAGCAAAACAAAAGTAACAAATCAAACAGGAATGAAACACCAGATGCAGATTAGGAGATGAAGGAGGTAAAAAGCAGGAAATTCCCAGTGACAAGACTTTCACCCCCAAGTGGGTTCTCCTCAGTCAGACCTAATTATATGGTGTTTGCAATACAACGGTGGCTATAAATGTCCAGGTAATTAAACGTGGACTTCATACAGCATACAATTCATGAATTGCCTTAATCACAAAATTCGCAAAGGAACCAGAAGCTCATACATACCACAGTGTCCCCTTGTCACCAACACACATTCAACTCAGAGGGAACACCTTGCTTCATAGCTATGACAACTGCAAGCAAAAACTGAGGTCCCATTATGGACCATGATGCACAAACTCCTGTATCTTTCAAAGAGACGGGAAATGGCATTCAGCAGGGAGAAACCTATTCAGAAACTCAGCTCCAAAGAAATGATGAGAGGAGAATGATGTGAAGAGAACAGAAGTCTTGGCTTGAGTTTACACCATCATTATTTAATGCGATGTAGGAAAAAACATGAACTGGGTGAACTTTAGGGGCACGGGACGAGCTTTTGCCTGTAAGAAGGTATTGATTCAGTGTTTGCTCTTGCTGGATCTTGGGAAAAAAATTAGTTTCATCAGAAAGAGGAAGAGAAAATAAAATATTTTAAAAAAAGATCTTTTCGTAGCTCATTTCAAAACATGTGAGCTACTTCTCTGCCCATAAATTTGCCAGACAAGTTTGTAAGACAGAAGGCCCAGAAATCCTTTGAAGGAAGAATTCAACATTTGATATAAACTGCCCTTTGGACTGAGATTATAAAATAATTCAGCACGTTAAATTTATTCTCACCATTTCTTACTAACCCAACCTGCTCTTTGCCCTGTTTCACCCCATGTTTTGCTCAGACTGTAATCTCCTCTAGGCTGAGAATGGGCCTTGATTAGTAGTGGATAAACAAATAATGATGTGTTTTTCTAGTCAAATTAAAAATTAAAAACCAAAACCAAACCCAACCAACCAAACACAAGGGGTGCGGGTGAAGGGGAAGTTATCTTCGTATTCAAATGTTCCTTTTTCCCCAAAGGAAACATCTTAGGGAATTTTATCTTGGCTAATCCGCAGTACCGCAGATTCATTTTGTTTTGATTTACAGTATTTTCTGCCTTTTTACTTTAACGTCTAAAAAGCGTGAGAGATTTGCAGAACACTTTCTGTAAAAAGAAAAAAAGACTGAAATGTTTTCAAAACATTCTGACTTTTTCCAAGGAAAGATTTAACTCTCTGGACTTAAACTATTGCCAAATTCATCTCGCATCTACAAACAACTCACGTTTTCACTTTCTAAATTAATTCACGCACCTGCAACTTTGATCGGGGTTGGCAAAGCGCAGTATACTTCTACAACATATTTTAAGTTTGTTTTTTTTTTGTGCATTAAATTTTCTACTTAGCCCATTAGCAAGGAATTTGCTGCTGCATCTTCCCTTCACTATAAATGCATGCCTCAATTAGTTGGTTGCATATTTACATCAACAGCCCAGCAGTTACTTCTAGGTGTTTTATCACCTTTCAGTAAAAAAAGAGGCTGACTCTCCATTAGTATTCTGAAAGGTGGGCTTGTAATAGATTCAGGTACACTTGATTATACATGGACTTTTTAAAATCTCATCTCTTTTTCAACCAGTCCAAGAGGACAGACATCTGTGTTAGGCAAACCACTGGAGAAAGAGTGTCCAAAAGTTAAAACATCAAAATACAGATGATCATGGCTTTTGTAGTAATGGTGCTGAATTGATGTGAGCTTTTAAATAAGGAGAATTAAGCAATGGCTCCATTGACTAAAGGAGTGCCTAGGTGCTTGATCCCTACTGATTTCAAGCAGAGCCCGACACTGAGGTGAGATTTAGTCTCCTAAATAGAGGTATCTAACCTCAGCTGAGATGTTCTAAGGTATCTCTCTGGGTCAACAGCTTTCACTCCAGGGGGCATGGGCCTGTGTAAATTGAATGTCATCCAAACCCCCAAAAGCAACCCCATATACATTAAACTGCCTAAAACAATACTAAATAGTTACAAGTAAACAAACAGTGAGTTTGCAGATGATATCAAATTAGGCAGGAGTGTTGATCTGCTTGAAGGCAGGAAGGCTCAACAGACAGATGTGGACAGGCTGGATCGATGGGCTGTGGCCAGTGGTATAAAGTTCACCAAGGCAAAGTTCTGGGTCCTGCATCTGAGCCACAACAACCCCATGCAACGCTTCAGGCTTGAGGAAGAGTGACTGAAAAGCTGCTCATTGGAAAAGGACTTGGGGGTGCTGACTGACGGAGCCAAACATGAGCCGCTTGTGACCAGGCAGCCAAGAAGGCCAATGGCATCCTGGCCTGTATCAGCAGTAGTGTGTCCAGCAGGGACAGGGAAATGACTGTCCCCTGTACTCGGCACTGGTGAGGCTACATCTCAAATCCTGTCTTCAGTTCTAGGCCCCTCACTACAAGAGAGACATTGAGGTGCGGAGCGGACCCAGAGAAGAGCAACAAAGCTGGTGAAACACAGATGTGATGAGGAATGGTTGAGGGAACTGGAGTTGTTTAGTCTGGAGAAGAGAAGGCTCAGGGGGGAACCTTATTGCTCTCTACAGCTACCTCAAAGGAGGTTGTAATGAGGTGGAGGTCAGTCTCTTCTCCCACTTAACAAGAGATAGGATAAGAGGTAAGGGCCTCAAACTGCTCCAGGGGAGGAAAAATTCCTTCACCGGAAGGGTTGCAGATGTGGCACTTAGGTACATAGTTTAGTGGTGAACTTCACAGTGTTAGGTTAATGGTTGCACTCAATGACCTTTAAGGTCCTTTCCAACCTAAATGATTCTATAAACAAAGTGGCATATATCTTACCATCTCTCCTAGTAGGACACATCTTCCTTCATTTTGGTTGGGTAAAAGATATATGGTTTAGTCTGAACTTTTACTGTTCATTCTATTGCAACAGAGAGCTAGCGAGCATCAGCCCTGAAGGCTTTCATCCCACTTCACTGATTGTACTTGGACTAGTTCAAACTAGAATACCTACTATTTAGCTGAAGAAGGTTAGTGATGTGTGAATTTAATGTCTAAAGACCTTTAACAGAATCATCAAGGTCAACAAACAGACTGGCATTGGAGCCCTTCTAGTTTATGGCTCATTTTCCACATTAACTGAACATTAAATAAATAACCCAAACAGTCACAAAAACCCTCCTCCTACCTCCCTAGTAATAACGCAAATAACCCTCACATATCACAGCTGTCATTGCTATGGGCTAACAAAGGCCACTGGAATAATAATAAAAAAAATAATCAGAGTTTTGTGCATCATTTGGAAACAGAAAAGTGTCTTTTTTTTTGTTGTCAGGTCATCAGTTCAGCTGGCATGATGCTGTGCAGAGTAACAAGTTCAGCCGCCTTAAGACCCCTGTAGTCTTGCCTGCTAAGGGGAATCCTCACTGGGACAAGAGCCTAATAACTCTCCTTCCTTGGTGTATTCCTCCTAGGAAAAACTTTAAGTATACTTTACAGAGAGCTTGGTACAAACTTACTTTTTTTTTCTTCCCCAGCTCTTTTTTTCTTTTTCTCCTTTGTTGTTTTGGGGTTTGTTTGCTTTTTTTCCTGTGGAAAAGGGAGAGATCTGGGGCTTTGGCAACTTTCCCTGTAGCACTCAATTGGCCATGCAGACACCAGGTTGAGGGTACACTAAGTTCACATTTCCCATCCAAAAAGTGTAGATAAAGGAAAAACATGACCAGCTTTGGTTAGCTCATATGAACATCAGCTAGAGAGGACAGCAATGCTGTTTCCTAGGCATATCCTCTGCGGGTGAAGGTGAAACCCGGTAAACCCACCACCCCTAAACCCTCCTGGGATGCCCAAGATGCCATGTATAAACTGGTGGGTTTGTCAGGGGTTGTTTTTCCTGCATACACTCTAAAGCCCTGAGCAGAAAGATGAAGTGAATGTTTTTCTGGATGTGATTTCCTGCAGCTCTGAATTCTACAGCAACTCTCAAATGGAATTATCCCTGAAGTCTTTATTAATGAAAGTTTTCCTTCTCTCTGGATCCCAGCGATTGTTAGAGGATTACCGTACAGTCTGCTACTGCAAATAAACTCATTATGTACACTCCTTAATTAAGTACAATGCAAAAGATTGTTACACACTGAAGGAGCCACAGAAATATTTAGTCTTGTCTATGCCACTAGCAGAGCCAGGCTAACCATAGGCCAACTCTTTTGCTCACACAGCAACACCCCAAAGACAGGTGGGATTCACAGAGAAAGCACATCTGGAAGCAGATAGGAATACGGGCCCACAAGAAGTGCTGTAGTACTTCCCCTTCTCCTGAGTCCTGACTGCTCCTGGACTGACCTGAAGCTCACCGTATTAAGACCTCAGCAAAGATGGCAACTAGGGTGACCACTGTTATAGCAGGATTTGGAGTCAAACAAGAAAGGAATAGAATTGAAAAGCCTACAGATGATGAAATCACAATCCTCACCCATTTCTGATCGGCTTCTAGAGCTTACACACCAGTGACACATGGGAACACTTCTTGTTACCTGAATGAAAATGTCTTGTACCATTACTACCTTGCCATACCTTTTGTGAAAGTAGTAAAGGTGTAAGATGACAGCATCAGTTTTTATAACTTGGCTTCAATAACAGCTGTAAGTAGAGACGGAGTTTCTTGTGCACATTTTTCATGTGGACAGCAAAGGAAATTGAAGGTTTCAGAAGCAGGTCTTATTTCAAGACTCCTCAACATAACCTGAAGGACCTTCTTCTGGCTAGTTGCCAGAAGAGCTTACCATTAATTTCAGTCCAGGACTTTAATTTATGCTCATTGTTCGTAGGAACACAGGACCAAAAAGAACTTCTTTTGCACCAATCTTGACTTTGATTTCTTTCGTAACGTCATTCCGCTCTGTCTTAAAACTAGATTTTCAGTTTCCTTTTCATTCCTTCCTTTTGAGCATCCTCAGAAAAATGCAGTTTTATTCCTAAAAACCTGCTGAGTGAGCAAAAAAAATACTACGAACAAGTACAAGAATGAGCAAAGAAACTGTACCAAAGGAAGACCCTGACACGGGAGTTTTACCTATACTGAGGAGTAACACAATTTCCAACAATAACACTGTCTAACTTAAAAGCTGCACAAACTCTGGTGGTCTTGAGGGGGAAAAAAAAAAATCCACAACATATTTATGGAGTATTATAATTATTTGCTCTTATAAAGGACCTTTGTCTACTAACTCAAATCCATGTTACAAATAGGTCATGACGGCACAGGGAAGTAAATGTTAGATACCCATAATATAGACATAAACTGGGAGATCAGACCAAGTTCAAAACATATCAAACACACCATGTGGCCTTTGTAAGATCAATAAAACAGTTGCAAAACCAACTTTTTTTTTCTTTTTTTTAAACAGAGAAAAGCTATATTCTGCTATGACCTCTATGCAAGTTGTCAGCACATGAGTACTCTCATGTAAATGACCCTCAGAGCATGGGTGGCAGCATGTGTCCCTACAAAACTCTCCAAATAAAAGAGGTCCAGGAAAATACCCAAGTATCCTGACTCTCACTTTGCTGTTCAAACCACTCCATTTTATGCTTCTGCCAAATGTAATCATGCCAATAACAGATCTATCATTTGGTAAGAAAAGCAGATGCTTTTTTCCTGCTTATCTAAGCAGGCCCTGTTAACCAAAGACAACTCAGCCAAATGAATCCAGCAGCTTGAAGGCACTGAGACTTCATTTAGTCTGATTGTCCTTCTTCTGTGTGAGGGGTTGGAAGACAAAGGAAATGTGCAGTGTTTTGTAAAGTGTTTGGAGAGCCAGAAGGGAAGGGAAATTGAGCAGCTGTGTTAACTCCTTAGTGACAAGATTGTTTATGCCTCTTAAAAAGCGCAGCTGAATTAGGGTCTTAAGGAAGAAGTAGCATTTCTATTGCAGAAATACTTAGACACTGCAAAACTGATGTTAGTGGTGATTAGATCTCCATTTCAGAGTAAAAAACAAAGTGCTATAGTATCTTTCTTATGATTGAGAAAAAAATAAGCAAGGAATTACAGCAACTGCCCCCAGAGTACGCAGGGGCAGCAAAGGAACGGACAAAATGGACTCCACTACCTGACTTTTGTAGAAATCGGAGGGCAGCAAAGGAACTTGCAGCTTTCCCTGAACTACAGGTAACTGGTTGCTTTTCATTTTCTTTTACCTTTGGATCTAAGGAGCAGATCCTGGCTGAGGAAAACTCTTGTTCCTTTTCTTAAAGATGTTCAGAAACTTAAACTACTACGCTGATCAAACTTTCGCAGGAAATACACCTCCAAAGCATCTGCTCAGCCAATTACAAAACCAGCAGAAATACAAAAGAAATGTAGACCCAGAACTACTTGACCCCCAGGACTCAGAAACATGATTTTGGGATCTGTGGGCAAAAAGCATGTACATATAAACACCTATATTAGCCTACCTCATATTGATCATCCTTCCTCTCCTGAAGACAGAAGCAGGCACATTTAGGGCTTAACTCACTCCAAACTAAAGGGTCTAAAATAGGTTAGAGAAAACTTACCCTTTATGGCTTCATCCAGGGAGCCTTAGACATATGGCTGAGGGGTGGATGTCTAGACTGGAAACACCTACATTTAATGAGATAAAACCCACAAACATAGGCTCATGTCTAAACTGAATGATTCTCCTTCTGTGAGCCCCATCCTTCCCCAGGGTGCACCATGAGCAAATGTGAGATGGTATTTGGCAGGATCCCTGTTGAGCGAAAGGCTAGGAAGTTCTCTAATTGGTTTACGGGTTGTTTTGTTTTCAAGATACATCAACACTGAAATTTTGCTGTTCAAAGGCGGCACTTGGATTCAGGAAAATATGCAGGTAATCTGTTAATACTGTACTGAATTGCTGCTCACCCAGCACTAAGTCAGCTCCTGAGTAGGCACTTCTTGACTGCTATGCACAGAAGAAATGGTCCCTAATTCAATCACAGGCTCAGCAGGGACTAGAAAGCCCTGAGTGGATGTCTCAGCAAAACCTGTGAGTTGCTTGGGCTCACTCCTATCTTCTCTGTCCTGGGGCAGATCCTAACTCCTGGCAAAACTTCCATCCATCCAGCTTCAATTCTTGCACTGAGCAACCAGAGTGCCCTCAGTCTTGCCTGCTCACCTCTGCATCTCCAGTTCACTCCAGGACCAGAGTCTTGCTTTTCTCCTGAAACCAACCCAAGATGTCACAATCTACCAGGTCCACCTGCCACAATATTGAAGATTTGGAGCAAACTCAGATCAGCTCAGATGGACCTGGAAAACTGTAAGGCTTTGGGTCAAGTGTAGAGCAGAAGGGGTTCCCAAATCCAGAGCAATAAAGACTGGCAGTTTGAGCAACATCCTGGCATTTAAAGTAGGTATTTCAGCACGGGGACTGTGACAAAATGAGAGATTTTTGAAAGAGCTGAAAGAGTGAAGTCCCTGTGGTTTCTCCCCTGCCCTTCACATTCCAAATCATCCCCCAGACCTCTCGCACTTCCTGGGAGCTGTGTACATGTCATGTACACAAACCCTTCAGCAAACAGGATCCCAGAAGCCTCCTATGAGGCTGGCTATTGGATGTTATTTATAACCAGCGAGCTAGATAAAGAAAGCTGGATGGTCTCTAGTTCTCAGAAATACTGCAGTCGTTTGGTTTGAGGAACAACAGTTTTGGTTAGCAACATGGGCAGCTCCTTTTCACTTTTAGGGGAACTGAAAGTTCTGCATGTGTCTAGAAATCCAGTGTTAATCCAGTATCACTGCACCACCAGTAAAGCAAGGGCTTGAGTGACTGACACCAGGCTTGCCCACCATTCATGCTGAAACCATTACGGTTACGATAAGCTGCAACTTCATCTAGAGCTTTGGGGCTGTACGGAAAGGATGCATTTCTCGTGCACAGGATTCTCATTGCAAACTCAGGCTTTTGTTTCAGTTTGTTCTGGTTTTGCATGCACTCAGGAAAGGACTGTGAAGAAGACCTTTGAGGACTATCAGTTCAATACTTTTTATTAAACCAACATTAGGACTAATTCCAGCATGATTTTACTACTCATATATAACCTCCCATCCTGAAAAACTGCCCCTAACAGGGCTTGTTTGTGCCACTATTCAAAGCTTTCTATTGAAATCCAGATATATGCCTGGAACAATCTGTTAAGTGCATCTCATTTCAAAGAGTTCACCTCAAAAGCCTGATTACCCACAAGGGATAGTACAAAAAAAAAATTACAAAGACATTGGCAAAAGATGAACTTTATTCAGAGATCAGGAAGAAATGAATCTTCCCTCTTTGAAACAAAGCAGAAGTGATTCAGCCAACAAGGCTCTGGGTGAGGATGTTGTTATGGATTTATAAAGCATTCTTCATAAAGCATCAGAGCTCTATAGAAAGGACTTCAAATCTCACTTTAGAAATACTGCATATAAGGAAAAATTAGGTGAGATAATTAGGAAGATAAAAACCTAGATGGGAGATTAGGAGTGATCATAACACCTGTGCAGAGCGCCTGATGGCTCTGGAAAGAAAACCATGTTTAGAGCACTGCAAGGAGCAGCAAAACTCTAAGCACGGCTAGAAGTCTAGCCTTCGCTGTCAAGACCAACTCAGCTAAGGAGAACAAGTCCTTCAGCAATAAGAATAAAAAAGAGAACAGCAGGGAAAAGAGTGAGATCACTATGCAAAGTGCTGAAATTCAAGACAAAACTAATAGCCCCACAAAAAAGGAGAAATCGCGTGCAGACCCACCCCCCACTTCTGTTCACTGGTTTCCTTACAAAATTGGAAGCAAATATATAATTTTACTAGCACAAAAAAGCAATAGTTACACATGGTGAAAGTGATTTAGCTTGAATAACTGAGAACAACGACAGGGCTGATCTGTGAAAGAAAATGAGGGTACGGAAACTGTTGTACATGAGGGCCTCTCAAAAGAGAACAACATGCTCAGGTTGGATGGTGGGAGTGGTGCCATCTGGCTGAAAGTCAACAATATAATGCTTTTTTATAGGTAGGAAGGAGGGAGGAAATACAAAAATTCAGACAGCTATCAGCAAGTTAATCTGAGCACAGAAGTACACATTCCTGACACCACTTGAAGGAAAGAGTAACTGAAAGCAATGATGGCCATAATAACAGATACAGGGACTAATACAACAACTGGAAGGAAACAAAGGATGTAGCTAGTGTGACAAGTGACGGCAGGGATGAAGGCAAAAATACAGAGCCATAGGGAGGTCTGTAGTAGTATTAGTTAAGGATCCACTGGCTTTATTAAAGATGGAATGAAATGCAGTGATAAAAAGAGAATAGGAAGAAGAAGCAACCAACAAAAAGGTCTGTGAGAATCTGAAACCTCTACTGGAAATGATGGAGCGGAAGGACCTATTAGCTGACTGAACTTGAGGGATGCTCTACCACATAAACTAAAGCTACCCAGCTAAAATGTTATAGGCAACATACTCTTCTTCACATGGTCTCTGTCTCCAGAAAACACCTCATGGGGCATTTTCTGAACATCCCCAAAGGCGGCAACGCTCCTTGGTGGCCTCAGTGAGCAGGGTGGTGCAGAATCCATCACATCTGTGCACATATGCCTGCAAAGGGCAGATGCAGATATACCTACAGCTAGAGATGGGGGAAAAGACCCTTAAAATGGGACAGAGGGAGATAATTTAAAAGGATAATGACAATGACTATGGATTAATTAGGATTAATCAGCCATTTACAGCCACCTTCTCCATGCCTTAGTAGCCTGGAACTTCCCATCCACAGCCTGGTCTTTCCTGTCTTCTCTTCAGCATCCCCTGATGCTGTATGCTTGGTCACATCAAATCAAGAGAGCAGTAATACGAGACAGCTGCCCCAGAAACTGCAGTCCTGCAAGTTAACTTCAATAAGGCTGGAAAGGCAGGAGGCGGGGAATAAAAGGAAGGGGAGGGGAGGGAAAGTGGAGGAAAGATAGCAACTAAACCCAACTTAGGTTCTGAGGAATAAAGTATGAAACCAAGAAAAAACCACTTTGCTGACTCCCTGAAAATCCTTCAAGTATGTAAACTGAATTAGCTGAGAGAGAGGCAGCAGCATGCAAAACAGCCAGAGTATCGGTGACATGAACATCTACTTCCACAGCATTCATCCTCAGAAGGGTGAAAGGAGGAAGAAAAAGGAAAACTGCTGCAAATAAATCAGCCCTATCTGTTGCTTATTCATCCTTTGCCTTGCAAGTCTTTCAAACATTGAATATAATATGGGATAACGGAAGAGGAGGCTTTCAGGTATCCTTTTGATTTCTCTGGGATTTCAATGACCTTAGGAGACCTTATGAAGTGCAGTGATTGCAGATTGACACTCCTGTGCATTCATAAACACGGCTGTGCACAAAGCCAATAACAGGAGTGGTTATTTTTGCTAACATAGCCTACAAATCTCAGTGATTTCCTCCCAGTGGTACTGAGCAATCACCTCTGGTTTGACAAAATGAATTTGTGACAGTCAGATGCTCTGGCAAGCTGAATGCAAGAGCCTGAGCCCCAGAAAAAGCTCAATCCTTTATTAATGACACTGGTATCATGGGTGTCAGCTAATAACATAATCACGGCCTGCTTAGCTAATTCTCTTCACCGGTACTTGGTGGAACTTCATCCAACATAACAGCAAAGTAACATAGCTGGGAGTTATCCCTTATAATTATTAACAACCTGGTCAGTAGTAAATTTGGCCAAATTAATATCCAAATATTGCTTAGTGCAAGGATTTAGCAGAGGCTACAGGAGATCAGGAAGCATCTCGTGCTATTTAATCACAGAATTACAGAAAGGCTGCCTGGAAGGGATCTCTGCAGCACTCCGGTCCAGCCTTCAGCTTGAACCTGGACTAGCACCAACACTACTCTTGCTCAGACAGAATCTCTCTAGCCAAGTCTTAAAAACCACCAAGCATGGAGATTGCACAACCTTTCTGGGTGACTGTTTCCTTGCTGCACAATCCTTGTAGTGTGGAAATCTGTACTATTTGAAAGTGCTCTTCAAGTACCTCTTGAACACAACCTTGGTGACGACATAACTTCAGCTCGAAAGCCATACCACCATCTCTTACACAGCAAAAAGTCATCTACATAGTCAGGTGTCTACTTTTTCACTTTTAAAAATAATCACCAAGAAATCTGTACTGGAAGTCAGTAGCCTTTTTGCAAGGTAAGTTGTAAACCACAAACTTCAGTCCAAGCATCTGACTATCTGAGACAGTAATAGCTCCTCACACCGTGTGCCTCCTTCCCAGCTGCCTGGGCCCTTTTAGGTCATTTGTGATCCACTATATTCCTTCACCTCTTGTTTGCAACAACTTCACATTAGCGATGTCTCACTGGGTACTTCAGCAGCAACCAGTGTAAGACGTTCGCTCGCCATCCCCACCCAACACTGTTAGGGTACAATTCAGGATGCAACTGGAAATAAAGATGTCACTTGCTAAGCCATCCATATGTTAAATGGATGACTAACAATGATTACAGACAAGTGTATCCAACCCAGGAGAATATATCTCAGCAATTCAAGAAGCTCTGGATGTATACAGAGATAAAACTATACAAGCAGATCCCATTAAAAGCAACCCTGCAATAGCTCAAGCTGCCATCAAAGTTTCTCGACACAAAATGTCATAAGGGAAATAACCACAAAGCCCAAGCCATCATAAAGCAATTAAGGGGCATCGTTAAAAAATAAAAATAATTTAAAAATCCATCTTCCCTTCAAAGTTTCATCTTGAGAAAACTTTCCTTGGCCACGCTACAAGCTCCTTGGAAGTCACAGGCTTCTGCAGAAGGCATTCACCACGCTAACAATTAAAGCATGGACACACAACAAACATAGTCCAAGAGTTTTTTCAAAACATTAACTGACACAAGCCCAGCCAAGTTTTTAAGCTTGCTATCCAAGTTACGTGAATAAGACTGTATTCTATAAACACATATGTATTTCTACAAACAGTGATAAGAAACAGGAGATCCCCATTTGCATGTATTCCACTTACTGAAAGCTGAGTTTAACATAAGGCACATTTCTTTTTCTTCTCTGGTATTATTAATTGTACTAACCATAAAATTGTTAATGAAACAGCACTTAAAATTTTTCATAACACCATTAAAACTCTCTCCCCATGAAATGAATGAACTTTCTCTCTCAGATCCTCTCCAAACTGTGGGAAATTTCACTACACTGATTATAATGTTTATTAAAAGTTGATTTTTGAGTAAAATACTGTTGCAGTAAATTAACTCCTGCACTTATGTCCTCTTCTCTGTTGACCCTCAATAATTTTTCAGTGAAAGTGTGCCTACACTTTCAAAATATCACACAGATAACATCTTTTTATCCTACCTCCAACTTCTGATCTGTATCTTTCAGAAAGCAACTCCACCATGTTGTGGTACACTACTAAAATATCCCCACTGACCCCCAGATTATGCTCCTGTTATAAAACCTGCCTTCACTCCACTTGTGATCTGTGCATCCCACAGCCAGGTACCAGTCTGATGATGGGTTACCTCCTTCACCAGCCTGGTTGCCTTGTTTGCACACAGTACTGTGAGACAGGTTATGGTTCTTCTGGAAGGATGGGCTAGGCAGCCAAAGACATAATGATCCAAGCCAAGCATTATTTCCCAATCCAAATGATTAACTTTTGAGTAAAACCTAATCTCAGTTCAACTGTGAAATAAAAAAGAACTCAGAAGTAAAAATAAATAACTAAACTAAAAACACAAACCCAGCAATATTTACTAAACAGAAGAGAAATGCAGATGAAGAAATATAAATAGTGCATCATGAAGCTTAAAAGCATTGGAAGGGAACCTCAAGACGTCAGGAAAATTTGCAGCTGGTAAGAGTAAGAGCTTAATGAGAATTTACTATTTTGGGGGGAGGAGGGGTTTGGGTAGCTTGAGTAGGTAGTTTGAGTTTGGTTGGGTTTGGGTCATATTTGTTGGGGCTTTTTGGTGTCTTTTCTAATTGCGCTTTTTTAAACAAAAGCATTACAAAGTGTTACAGATGGTACAGTCCAGTAGAGGAAATGTCAATGTTGATCTGTATTTGGAAAGCAGCAGGGCCATGTGCATGTCTCTGATGATGATGAAGGTTTTTCCAGTCCCTTAGTAACAAAGGCAGACATTAAACAACATCTAAGAGAGATAAACATTTTAAATCAGCAGGCCTAGAAAACTTGCACCTAAGAGCACTTGTAACAGCTGGCTGAGAAGGCCTATTTGAATACAGCCAAATACAAAAGCTGCAATCAAGAAAGAACAGATTCACCACAGACCTCCAGTACGGCAGCCTGAATTCTGGAAACAAAGTAATGTGGTGGAGAATTTGGGTATTAAATAAAGTAAATAATTTAGCGTGAACGCCTAGTACGTGCTGCTGAGAAAAGGCTAACAGAACTGGTTGCTGTACAAACCAAACAGCAGGGAAGAACAAGAATACAATACTCCTTTTCTATATGATATTGGGAAGAGCTGTGCTGTGACACTTGCGTCAGGCATTTTAAAAGGACCACAATGACCAAAGCAAGGTGCGGAAGGAAGCATAAAAGCAATTAGAGGAGCTCTGCATCTTTCCAGAGCAAGACCTGGATGCCCCCATTATAATGTTATCTCAGTAGACATTGGACACCTATGTTCAAGCAACTCAATCAGGAGCTGAATGTCTTCAGAGGTACTCTGTGATAAGGCAATTCAGACTAGCTGAGTAAGGCATGATGAGGTGCGAAGTGGAAACCTATGCAAATTTGTAACTCTCTCTGGGGTATCTAGATTAATAGCTAGAGCAATGGGAAATAGATGTGCTGAGTTTCCATCTCAGTTCCTTAAGAGTTTAACAAAGTTGAAGTTATACTTTATCAGAAACAGGTTGCTGGACTCAACGTACTGGAGGTAACTGGTGAAAATCAGTTGCTTTCTGTAACTAGCCAAATAAAATAATCCACCCTTCCCATTAGGGACTACTCTAATCTTAATATAGCTACAACTGCACAGACTTCCTGGGTTTCTCATGTCAGATCTTGGCCAAGGCACTGAAAAGTTACATTCCATTTGGAATTTTCTCAACTAGCTGCTGGCGCCTCATCATGGAAGCCCACTTGCTCTTGCTGCTCTATGTTTGGGAAAAAAAAAAACCACATGCAATAATGAAGCTTCAGCAATGTTCTGAACTTCAAGAGGATGAAATGCTGCACACAAGCCCTTACAAACTGCACTTTAGGGGCACCTGTTTGATTAAAGCTGGTTTTTTAGAAAAAGCCCAATCAAGGTCTAAATACCCACTAAAGCTCCAGTGACCATAATAAAATTGCTTCATCTGCAAATCAGTCCCGCTTGGGGACATTTTTACAAGGCAAAAGGAGGGTCTGCATCCGGTTCTTATTAAGAGATGAAGGATGCTGGAAGTCTAGCTTTCTACTGCGTAACACCTTCTCCATTCCATTGGACAGGAGAAAGAATAATAAAACCATAGATTGGTTTGGGTTGGAAGGGATCCTAAAGATCATTTAGTTTTAACCCCCCTGCCATGGCAGGGACACCTTCCACTAGACCGGGTTGCCCAAAACCCCATCCAACCTGGCCTTGAACACTGACAGGGATGGAGCAGCCACAGCTTCTCAGAGCAACCTGTGCCAGCGCCTCATCACCAGTGCCTCTTCCTAATATTTAATCTAAATCTCCCCTTCGGCAGTTTAAAGACATTCCCCCTTGACCTGCCCTTGTCAAAAGCTCCTCTTCAGCTTTCTTGTTGGCCCCTGTAGGCGCTGGAAGCTGCTCTAAGGTCTCCTTGGAGCCTTCTCTTTTCCAGGCTGAACAAACCAAGCCCTCTCAGCCTGTCTCCATAGGAGAGATGCTGCAGCCCTATGACCATCTCCAAGGCTTCCTCTGGACTCGCTACAACAGATCCACATCCTTCTTATATTTGGGGTCCCAGAGTTCAAAACAGGGAGCCCATAGCTGAGCACAGAAATTCACCCTGAACAAAGGAACTGTCCTGCTGTTCCAGAAGAGGCACCACTATTTCTTTTCTTTGTTATCTTCTAGTTTTCAAAGCAAAATCACCCATGCTGTTGCTTCTAGGTTTGTTGGACCCTACAAACCCAGGATTGCAGTACTGAGCCAGGGACACAGTGAACTCTGGCTGCATCTGCCAGTTACAAATTTGGATGTACTTCACCTAATGAAATCTAATAGATTGTGCAACTCCTATGACTTCAGGCATTCTGTGAGACAGCGTTTCAAACCACTTCCTGTCTCAGGTACGCATCCATATAAAGTAGGGTTGCACTGTACATGGCTTATCAAACTCATCTGGGTGTTAATCTGGGAACATGGACCCAGAACATCTCCAGTGCTTCACAACCCAATTTCTTTACTCTTCCTGTGAAGAGTTTAACCTTTGCCTTGAGGGTCAGCTATGGTCAGAGCTGAAAATGCACCTCAGTAACACAAGCTCATACTGCCACGGCAGGGTTTGCTTCAGTTAGGGAAGGTCTTCAAGATAAGGCATCATATCTGAGGACAAGAGTCCTTAAGAAGCTCTTCCCAGCTCCATAGCCTACCAGTTAGACAAGTGAAAAATGAGGATATTCTGTTTAGGAGCCCATACCTGCCCACCTCAATAAAAAATTGTGTTCATCATCTGATTCTTGCCACTAACTTTCCTTCAGTAGGTTTCGGGCCCCAAAGGATTGCTTCCTGCCCAGAATATCCTATTCCCAGTCCTGCACACATTATTGAGAAACATTTTTTGTATATGAGAATTTATGGCACTTTGACGTAGCACAAAGCTGAAATGCTTTTAAATTGCAGCAAAACTGGCACCAGGATACAGCTCTGTCTTGTGCCTCCCTCATCGATTATCAAACTAGGAGTAATTCTGAGAGAAAGTGGCTTCTACAAGTGTGGAAATGCAGCTTTGTCTCTCTTTAATGCCTAAATTTACAGGCTTGGGATCAAGGGAATCACACAGCAGACACCGCAGTGGCACAGAGTGAGGAAAGAGAAGAAGCAACAAAGCCTAAAATCAAATCTTAGTACCTTATTATGAGGCATATGTTTTAATATAAGGCCTATTATTTCAGTAATCGTAGCTGCATTTACTGTCACTTGTCACTTGTGGTCCTTTACATGCTCACAGGACCACAGGCAAGGAGGGAGTGCTCTTCCTCCGCAGCTTTGCCAACCTGGGCAAGAAGCCATCTAACTGCTGCATGGCCTCAGCATGCCTGGCCAGCTACTTGTCCAAAACTGAGCTTTGCAAAGTGCTTTATGAAAATGAAACCCAAAAATCCTGCTCCACTTAGTTACAGCGACGCTCCAGACTATAATATGGACTGGAAATACCCCTGTGGCTGAAAAAATAGAACAAAACCAAAACCTTAAGAAAATAAATCTGTACGACCTTCGAGAGTTCTGGATGGAGTTTATAACTATCACCATGCTGCAATTCGGGCCTCAGTTGATCTTTTTGTACATCATCCTTTGGGAAAGGTATGCCATTCACAATTCAGTGGCACAAGTTGCCATCAGGGAGCTGTTACTGGAGCTATTTGACGGCAGTATCTCATGCCACAGCTAAACAGCATGACTAGATAAGACCAAACAGCATAAGTGAACAGAATAACATCTTCATTTTTAACTAGGTGCATACTCATTTTCAATCAACATAGCTAAATGTTCCCTAGGTTTAGCCCAGCTCCAGGTTTGTTCTGCAAAACTAAATGCAGCATATGAAAGGGATAGAAAACAGAAGGAAGCGCATTACTCAGCGTAAGAGTACATTGAAAGGTGCAGTTCTTCTCTGAAAAGCCATCGTTCAAGAGGCAACAAAGGTCAAGGTTCACTCCCTGAGTGCAGCAGCCCCCCGAGATGGCACAATTAACTCCTTAATATGTGGAGCAAAAGCAGGGATAGTTAACCGGTCCTTCTGCTGAGAAGATGTGAGGAAAAAAAATCCAGCATTTCTTCTGAGGAGCAGGGAAACTGCTGATGACCCGGGATCCAAGCCACTGTGGATTAAAACTCTTTGGAAAGAGAAGGCTGTAAGTTTTATTTTTTTTCCCCCTCTCTTTCTAGCCACAGTCATTTGTCTCTTCAATGGCATAAAAATCAAATCCAGCTGGAATGGCTTTTTAATTAAAATCATACTTTGCTTATCAAAATAAGAACACTTAACTGATTAAAGAAACGTGGAAAACTGTCCCTTCTGTTCCCCATTCTCCAACCAGGCTGTGCAACAAACTCACTCTGATAAATCACGTGTAACCCTTTGGAGAGAGCCCCTATCAGCTCCCCTCACCCCATTCACGGGCCAGAAAAAGTCATACAGGACATACAGAGTCTTTATAAAAAAGGGACATACAAAGACCGGGTCTCTCTGGCTGAACCTGCTGGAGTTCACTCCTGTTTAATTTACTGACTACTGGAAATTCCCTATGGAAACAAAGAATATCTATATACTTCATTTCAGCTCCTTGGCTTGTGTCCTTATTTATCTTCATAGACAAGCGAAATGTTTCCCACTGTCTCCAAAGTATCCACAGGCCAAAGGTTGAAACCATACACCTGACTCGTTCCTAGCAGATACATCCCACCATCTCACTCCAGTTGTTAAGGACCAGTTTCTCCCCAAGCACTGTAATTCAGGTTTCTTGCCAGAGTCCTCTTATTGTGTAGGAGGCCACTTCATATGGTGACAAAAAACAATTCATGAGTAATAATATGGGCAAGAGTGGGTCCACATGAGCTGTGCCACCCACCCACATTGAAGTGCTCCCTAAGGAACATCTCATGGGCCACAGCCTATGACCATGGATGAAGACTGCTCTTGCCTGCCCTGCATTTGGGTTTCAGGCTTCCAAGGTTGCTTCCACAAGTTTTCATCAGCATTAATCCTACAGTTGGATCCTCAGATGGCATGGCACAGAAATGTTAACGTCAGCGAAACTAAGCTGATTTATTCTGTCTGAGGATGGTGACCTCAAGGTAGGATTTTCCCAAGCACAACTATTAGTTAAATTCCTAGAGCCAAATGAATATGTGACTGAGTGCCTGCATGCTTTTATCTTTGCTTTCAGTGCCAGATACTGCTAGGGAAAGGGATGTTGGGGAAGGCACCAGAACTGAGGTCTTGAACCCATGCTCTTTGCAATAATCTTACGGGACTTTCCATCAGAATAGCACTGTCACAGGAACTCGGCAGCATTTTCCTTACAGACAGAAAGGAGATCTCTTAAATGCTACTTGAATTGGGAAAGTTCCTCTATTTTTAGCTGCAGTAAGGCCACTGCAGCCACAAGGTCCTGGATTACAGAAGCTGAAATAACCGTCTCCCAGACAAACCCAAGAACAGACACATTGATTTTCAAGTATCTCCCAAGTAATGAAGAAAATGTAATTTTACCCTTGCAGCTCCTCCTGCCCTCTCCCTTCTGACACTGAGATGTGCTGCTTTCAGTCACACTGTTTAAACGCAGAAAAACATAACTCGGGGGTAATCCACTGATAAAACCCATAGGAGACACCAAGACCCAGATTTCCTTAGTCAGGACTTTCTTCAGTACCTTTAAACTGTAGACTTTGTCCTATATTATATTCCCAGGCCTGGAAGTTTTCTTCTCCAATTAAATCTGCTGCTGTTGAAGCAAGTTAAGAGATCCCCAGACTCTAAGACAGAATATGCCTCAAACTAATAGTTGCGATCAAAAAGCTTTCAAACAAAACTCTTCCACTATCTGATCTATGATCTAAAACACAGGTCATTAACCCTCCTCTAAGCACTGTCAGTCTTTCAACCTGCAAATAGGTAAACTGGAATTTCCCTCCTTCCCAGAAATGGCTGTGCCAACGTTTACAGGTATGGCACATTCTGACCATTTTCTGACCTGAAAAAGAAAGTTTAAAAATAAACCATAAAAAGTAAGGTTTTTTTCTCTTTATTCAGTCTTCCGTCAAGAACAATAATGCAGAACTTATGAACTTATCCAGTTTCTTGACAACAAGAAAAAAAGAGGAAAGCGACTTTATTTTTCCTCCCTCATAAATCACAAATTAAAATCCCCAAGGATAATTATCTCACACTACACAATTTTACAGACAAAAAAACCCCACTTTCCTCAAAATATTCATTAAGTATAAGGTTAGCATTTTTTTTTTTGTTCAGGAAAACACATCAGCAAGGTCTAATGCAAAGAGAGCAATCAAGGTTTTTTATATCTTGGCTTTCAGATTAATTAAATCTCATTTCACAGTAACCATGCTCAGTGGTCATTTGCAGCCGCTAACTTGGTGAGCTGCGCACACGTAAGTGCAATGGTTTCCTCAATGCAGACCTCGCTGTTGGTGTACAACCTCAATTTCAAATTTCTCACCCAACTGTCTACCCCTTGTAAGCAGCACATGCCCCTGTGGTTGTGTGCAATGTTGTGTGGTTGTGTGCAACCAACAGATGGTTGACCACATATTTTCTGGAGAGATGCACCATTGCTGTTGCTATTTTAGCACAGAGTGAAGGATCTGGGAGAGACTCCCTACTGCCCGTAGGAGAGCGATCAAAAATATTAATCCTCCTCTGCCTCCCATCTGAAACGAACATTTACAGGATCAGACCACATCTGCTCTGTGAAACACCCTGCTAGGACTGTCAACCCAGCCCCAGCTGAACACTAAGCGTATGGCCAGGGTCATCCTGATGAAAATCTTTCCCTGCCTCTGCTCCCTAACAAAACACTTATTCCCTTTCATAGCCATGATCTATCTCCATGACAGGCTGAATGACGAATGACACCGTTGGCTGGCACAAGAAGGCGTGAGTTCGCTGTGGATGGTTCCCTTGAAAGAAGGGGCAATGGTGGGAGAGAGCAGCACCCGCTGTCACACATAGAGCTAAGTCGTCCAGTTGGCTTTGAGTTTCCTGCAAGAGAAACGTGTCCTCCACCTTGCCCAAATGCACTCACACTAACTTCAAAATATGAACAGACGGAGGGGAAGACTCTCATCATTAGTAGGACCTTCTCGCCAAAGAACTGGCAAAGCTGTAACACTGGGGGGAATATGTGAAACCCCAGAGAAATCCTGCCCATCTGTCAACAAACCAGTAGCTTCCCAAAATGATCTGCTTCTACCTCCTACTTGTACCAGTCTCAGTCAAACATGGATGTGTTTGTCAAGCCCGGCCAACCTCCTATTCCTGTAACGATAGGTAGACCCACATTGCAATAATGCCTTGCTCCTGCTAAAGGCAGTTTTGCCTTGCTAGCTTTTTCCTTAAGCAGGAGGGTGAGCACTGCATTGTGAGCAGTATCACACCAACTGCTCTCCCTGCACAGCAGCTGAATAAAATACACATCATACAGGAAGACTCCTCCTGAGGCAGTCTCTGTGACAGTCAACACATCCCTTTCAGAAACGGGCCAACCTCCATCACACAAGATGTTGGCTTTCTGGCTCTCAGTGCTGCTCTTGGCAGGCTCTTCTAATATCTCACTCCCCTCACTGCTACAAACCTTCCAACACCCAACCAAATTCAATCCCATTGAGCATACAAACAGTCCTGCACCTGTGCTAGCCCTTTACTCTAGAAGATGATTCCATTCTCCAACATTAATACGACTGCACAGAGGCAACCACATCATCCCCATTACACCAGTTTCCAAGGCTTTTCTAGCCAAACATTAACTGCAAAGTCTTTATGATGTCGGCAGACAAAAGTGAAAAGAAATAAGCAAAAGGCAAGTAAAGGAAGTATATATTTCTCATTTCCAGACTGGGTTTTAGGCATTCAGCTAATAGCACAGCTACCCCTACCAGAAAGCTCATTTACAGACTGGAACTGAACTCAGAGCTTCTCAGCTTCATCCTGTGCCTGAACTATTGCCCCTCTACAGCTGCAGCTGAATTTACTGGTTGATCTCCTTCTTTTCATGGTTACCCCAGTGGACACAGTTTCTTGCCTGTACTTCTTTCCAGGCTAGTCTGCAAGAGAAATAAGCATCTATTTTTAGGTGCGCTGTATTCTGTACGGTTGGGCCCTCCTCCCAGGACAGCAATATCTATTTAATACTTGCTTCCAGAGCTGACAGCCCAGGAAGCTTGATTGGTGAACTGGCAGAGAAGAAATAATTACAAAGTAGAAGGACACCAACCTGCCAAGCATTTTAATACCCCTTCTAGAGAAAGAGGCTTGACTTTTCAGCAGTCCTATAGTAGGGAAGAATGCAAGCCTGCATCGAAGACACAGCTGCTGTTTTATGATGATGATGACTTCTGTTGTGCAATAACAAATCCTGTCTTATTGACAGCAGAGAGAAACAGGAGGAGAAATAACACTGTTAGAGCAATATGCAGAGAAAAAGCACGCTGGAATCAAGGCAGTAAAGGAGAAAAAACTGCACCTAGGCTGCTCAGCGTTCCCAGCACAGGCTGTCCCTAGGACCGCTACAGCTCTCAGATACTGCTAGATAGCAGCAATTCAAGTGGGATCAGCAGACCCACACAAGATCAACCCACACAAGAGACTCAGCTCAAAGGTGGGATTGCTCTATAATGGATCTATGTGAAGGCTGCAGTTCCTAACCTTTCTGCAGCTAGAGCTCATGACTGCCGCCCTCATGTTTCTCTGGCCCATTGCTCCTGGCTGCCCTTCCACAGTCCTACAGCCTCCTCCTTTCCCTCATCCCAGCCTTCACCATATTTCCAGGCCAATACCATGCTGGGATCACTGGCACTAGATCCTGGCCAGTCCCCGAGGCCCCAGTCACAGCATGCGACAGCCACTTGGACTCTTCCCTTCTGCATCTCTTCTTCCAAAGAGTAAATACAGTGCTGTCAACAACATTAAGTGTCTTTCTTTTCAAAAACTCCAACCTTTACTCAACCTTTAACTTCGTTATTCTTCCACAACTGAATTTAGTGTTTCTGGAAGATGTCCCTTCAATAAATCATGGTTGGTTTATCTCCCTGTAACAACACCACATAACCAAAAATAAATAAATAATTGAACAGACAACCAAAGCTCCAGCTTTATAGCTAGGTTTAAAAATGTTTCCAGATGTTTATTGCTCTCTTAAGACATTTCTGAGGCTCAGGTCAAGTAGACCCAAGGTGGCAGGCTCCAACTTTTAATTTCCTTTCCATCTACAAAACCATCAGGGCTTGTCTAACATAGTTTAACCACAGCTTTCTAGTCAAAGGAACACAGCAAAAAAGTGAACTTTAAGAAGTGAAAGCTAAAACCATATAAATGCAATAGAAGCCCTATGCTGGCAGAGACCTCAAGGAGACAGAAAGCTTTTCACTGCCTTACATTCCCAAACTTGAAGATCCAATTGAAAAAACAGTCAAGGTGAAAGGAAACGGATATACATGTCAACATTAGGAAACTCCTCCTATCACCATGTAAATTTCATTATAGCGCAGATCACACACTTCCAGCGCAACTTCAGCCACTGACAGACATCGAACTTAGCGTCTCTGCAAGAGCTAGGGACAAAGATGAATGGATCTCTAGAAGTAACATCTCACACCACAGTTTTATTAAGAGCTATTACAGCCATGATTGACTACTGATATACGGCACATAATTATTTTTTTATTAGACAGACTAAAATAGAGACAGAAAAAAAGCTTTTGAAGCTCTAATACACAGGAAACTGCACGGCTATGTGTAGGTTTGAACTAACTGGTCTAAGTTTAGTCATGTTTGTTAATTACAGGGAGAGGGGAAGAGTAATTAGCACTTGCAGAGGTAACAAATCACTTAGCAAGGGAGGAGTTCATAGGACCATTAAACCTTGTAGAACTGCAGGGGTGGGAAAGAGTTATCACCACTGTGACAGCAAGAAACTAGCAGGTGGCCAGACATGAAAAAAACTGTGGCATGTCATAAAAATCAGTGTCTCCACTGAGTCTGAGATTTTTAATGCCCAGCAGAACCGTGAATGTTAATTTGTGAGCTTGGCTTTCTGAGACACATTGTCAGTCTCTAACACAGAAGGATGGTAGCAATGATCTTGCAATAAAACCCCCTCTCCAACCAGCACACTTTCTTTTCATGTTGTCCCACTGATAAACATCTTCAGGCTAAACCCAAAGAAACTGCTACTTGGCTCTATTTCTTTCAGACCTCAGGAAGTATTGTTATGCCTTAAAAGTACATATTTTTATTTTATATTTATATATAAAAATATATAAAAATAAGATCTCAGCTGTTCCAATATAAGCTGCTGTTTCTCCTGACAAACCTTGCCTCATCTGCATTGTACACAAAGAGCCTGAAGATAAGCCTTTGACATACTGTTTGCTTACCCATATACGACTTCCCAAGGGAGGGAGGAGAGAGTGGGGCAGGGAGGAGCAAAGTTTAAATTTGCCAAAATTGGTGCTGCAAAAGAAATTGCATGAAGAGGATGAAAAAACAAGAACCATCCCAGTCACAAAGCACCAGCTCCAGCAGGAAGAAAACGCTTTGCACAGAAAAACTACAAAAAGGACACTGTACAAGAGTCAGTGAGTTAGCAAAACAGAAGGGGTTGGAAAATCCTTCGGAAGGAACCATTGCAGCACTGGAATTAAGTGCATGGCATAGCTGAGACCCACACGTCTCTGCAGCTGTGTTTAATGTCATCCCCCCCAAAACTGCAATCAGCCCAGCAGTTGACACTTGGGCACATCAAATAATTCTTCACATAGCATTTGGCCTCCTTTCAGTGCCCTGTGAAGCTGGGAACCATCTCGGCAGCAGCATTTTTCTCTGCCTTTGAATATGTCAAGCAAAAAGACTACCTAGCTATATTGTGAAAAAAAAAAGCTGGAAAAGCCTAATTATGCTTAAGAACCAGGATGAAAATGAAAAATAACCAAATAGATGGATGCAGACATTGCAGGAAACAAGTGACTTGTTTCAGCATTAGCTCCTTTTTCACTTTCACCTTGCTTTGAAATGACCCCAGGGCAATAGGAAAACCCTGTGACCTCCCCCAGAAAGGAATCCCATAGGGATCCTAAGCCAGCAGAAGCTGGCAGAAAGGCTCCGTCACCCCTCCGTGTAGCTCCCAGCACGTGGCAGGCTTCAGCAAGGGGAAGAAAGCAGCCACATCCCCTTGCATTCCTTGCTGAATGGTCCCAGATTACTAGCCCCAAATTGCAAAGGAAAAAGTAGCCAAGAAATACTGAGCACAGCTCAGGATTGAGCCCAATCCCTGATGGCAAGGAGGATGAAACAGCTTTAACAGCAGGCTACAGGCAACCACATCAACCAGCGCTGCTGCAGCTCCATGGCTGAGCAGTCTTCCTTTGAGCAAGGGCTGAATGGTCCTGGGGAGGATTTCATTCACTCCCTTCCTCTACAAGAAAGCACACGTGCCAGGGCAGTGGGGCTTGATCTCTGTTCTGGAATCTCCTAAGGGCTGTGAAAGGTGACTTAAATAAATAAATTTAAAAAAGCAACTACTGTGTCCCACACAGCCAAGAACGGGCTATGGGATGAACTTGCTACAGGGTTTCCCCTCTCCCCTGATAAATAGACAGGGGTCTGTAATAGGAAAGAAACTATTTAAAAAATAAAAACAACAAACAAACAAAAAAAAAAAAACAAAACCACAGCCACTACATTCACTTAAATAAGAGTTAAATTTGGCTACCCCAGAATAAAGGCATAAGAAGTATCATCTCCAGCAGGATTTCGATTCTGGCTGTTTTCCAGCTGAGTACTTAAAAATGCTGCGTCAGCACTGAAACAGCTTTTCATTGTGTCGTCAAAGCACTGTTAGGGATTGTTTAATTCTGAGGGGTGGACAACACATTCAGGATATATAATTGTTTCCCTTTTGCTTTGCAAAAGGATGCTTTCCTTAAAGTTTGAACTGCAGCAGCCTGGCCACTTCTGGCCAAGTTGAAATAAAAGCTGATCTTCAGTAATGAATAAAGCAGGCTGCAGGGAAAAGCTCAGCATGAGCAGGTTTTCTCCTCTTTGCATTCTTACACAACATAAAAGACACCTGGGGAGGGATTCAGTTTGCAGCTTAGGATCTCTTAAGTGTGGGCGTCTATTTGAGGACTGAGCTGCGGCTGTAGTCAATGAGGGTTCAAAAAGGTGCACAACAGGGGCACATGGTGCCATGTAACTATATTCTGTGCTCACAGCATCCACCTGGGACTGCCAGATAATGCAGTATCTGCAGGGGCTTTGTACTCTGGGAAAGGACCGTGTGGGATAATGAGGTATCTTCCTATATCTCAAATGGCCTGAAGTGCCTGAGAGAAAGCAGCCACGCTGAACCCAATGACACTACTGACCACCGTGACAGTTCAGACCATTTGGGTCACATGTACACACCTACACAGCCATACATGAACTGTAGGTGTCTTAATCTGCAAAGGGAATCCCGCACCGAGGTCACCTGCAGGGAAGCTCACAGACTGATTAGTTGTGATAGACAATGACATTTATAAGGACCCTGGAGATGTTCCCTGCTCAGATACCGGTTGTGATGTTACATATTACCAGGTATTAATTGGAACATCTGTTAAACACAGAATCAAGGCTGAAGCCTCAAAGCAGCATAATTTCAAAAGATACACAATAGATTTCAGCTTTGCAAAGGAGACAGGAAGCATTGATATTTTCCCCTCCAGACAAGAATTGTATTAAAATAGATTATTTTTCTCCTTCCTTCTTGAGGAGATGCAGTTTTACAGGGATGAAGATTAAAAGAATGTGGAGCTCATATCGAGCTTCCCAACTGTCAGGAATTGAGCCTGCTGCAAAAGCAAGGAGATCATGGGGATAATGGCTCAGCAGAGAGTTCTGGTCTCTCTATTGAGCTCCTTTGGTTTCTTCTCGCCCTTAAATCAGTGCAAATCAATGACACCAAGACATCCAGAAGAGTTTATCAAAACAGCATCACCAAGTCTGTCATCCAGCTCAGTAGTGAAATGCATCAGAAAATAAGATTTGGCTCTGAATTAGGAAATAACCCCAATTCAGTTCTAACACTTGAATTTCAATGCAAATGACGGAAGTGTAAATCTCCCGTCTCCCAACAGTGTAAACAGTGAAACGTATAGTCAGTGACTGCCCTGAGGGTGAGAAATCCACCAAATGTGACTAATGGAGAAGTTTAAAAGGCTATTAGCATCCATTGTTTTAGTTGACTGGAAAAGTGACTTTGTTAAAGTAAATCAGGGCCGCCAAAATTCAGGTACAGCTCAGAAGCTAAAGTAGTCTTTAAGTCCCGGAAATGCTATACATATAAAAGTTACTACTGCAGATAAAATCTGACACAATAAACCCCCAGTAAAGCAGCACTAATGTGTGTTTTCCGGCCTCAAGCAACCCACAACACACACTCCTGTGCATGAAAATTCGCTTTATAAACCAACCATCCAAAAATTACAGAACTGACTTCTGATGTCACCTACACTAACTTCACACCAGGGCTGCACTGACTTCAGGGCACCGCATCTGCACGACTGACATGAGTGGGGAAAAGCATATCGGAGGCAAGGACCATAGCAACAAAGAAGTAATCACACCTGCTTCTGCCTCTTCACCTTACCTGCTCACTTCCAGGGGGTCAAGCTGTGTTCACACAGGCTATTTATATTTGTGCAGATTGGCATTTATTAAACATAAGTGCTCTTGCTATTATAGCTCTTCCTTAATTAGGGTTTATGCATGAGGTTAAGCAGTTTAAATGTAATTTGTAGCAAAGCTAATAGCTTCTAGATGCATCTAATAAAGCTGAAGTTCCAGGACAGACAAAATTGGTACTTTATTAACAACATTGTTATCAGAAGGAAACTTTGCACTTTTATTTATGGGTTCAGAAGCCATTCCATTTTCTAAAAAACCCAATGCTGAAGAAGTCTGGTATCACTCCATTCCACAAATATAAGGGCTGTATAATAATGCAAGAAGTATCCAGCAAAAGGTGTCTTTGGGGAGCCCATTGTCTTCTTCAAACCTTCCCCAAGGGACTTTCTGAGTACTAATGAATGAACTCTCCCTGCATTATGGGGTCACTGTGATGTGAAAGGTGAAGCGGTACCCAGACAGATGAATCATTCCAGAAAAACCCCTTCTTGTCAGGCATGAAGCCAAGCATTCTGCAGGTTGCTCCAAAAGGGAACAGTGACAAGATGACCGCTCAGCTGGTGAACAGCCTTCCCCAGCCACGCACAGGACCTCTCTGCCATGGTGTTAGCTTTGTTAGTCTGGAAGGAGGCCAGTCTGATGGCTGGCATCACTCCCCTGCCCCTCTCTTACCTTAAAACAAAAGGTCCAATTTTTCTTCCACTGCAGTCCTCTGGATTCGTATTTTCAGAGGCAAAGACATCTCCCCTCTTGGCTCAGTTCCCACCCAAACGAAGCTGTGAGAACTCATGACTTCTGGAAAACATCTGGGAGCGTGGAAGCGAGGGAGCAGTGAAAGAGCACTCGGCACTCACTGAGGGAAACTCTGCTTGGCTGCACAGGCAGGAAGATAAATCACTGCCGCAGCACAAGCGAGCTCAGCAGGTCTCAAGGAGGGAGCAGGAGCTTCTGACCTGCCTGTCTGTCATCCCACCTGCTGGGCCAGAACTCCAGCCCCTCCTGCTCTAGGGTCTCCAGGCAACTCTGACCCAGTTTTTCTGTGGTTTTGGCCCATGATTGAGGATTTTTCTTGGCTGGATTTCCTAGATTTTTGTTCTTATACAGGACTTTCCTCTGTCTTTCCAATACAGATGATACAAAATTGATGAGACCAGAGAATCGGGATATATTTAATCACATGATCTTCCACAGGCACTGGAAAACCACATATCCACTTCCACCGAGCCAGCGTGATGCAGCAGCGATCCCATTTGAGACACTGAAATGACGCTGCCACAACTGTGCTGATTTGGTCTGAGGGCAGGACGTGACCTGCTGTGTTCACAAAACCAAGCTACGTCCTGTTCCTCATCAAAACCTGAGTAACAGTTTTCATTCTGTACAGATAATTTGACTCCTTTCCTGAACTCGAGCCACAGATGCCATGCACAGTTTGACAAATCGCCTCCAAGAATGCGCAGCTCCAACTTAAAAAAAAACCCATATCACCTTGTCTTGGGTCTCATTGATCTGGAGAAGTGTCTAGTGCCCTTCCTCAGACTGCCAATAAATAGGACATGATGCTGAACAAGGAGATATCCTTCTTGTCCCTTTTCCATCACTTTTCCATCTGCAACAAGGATCAGCATTTACAAGCTAGCCCAAACACCAGGTAATTTTCCAGTCCTACCAGACTAAGTCAGCATATGATGTGGCAAGTAGAAGACTGATTGTGACAAGATACCAGTCTTCCCAGTTGCTTCTGCTGGAGAACATCTGGTAAAGGGAAAAAGCTATCTTATTTTTTTATTTCCCTTTCTTCACCCCTCCGAAAATGATAGAAACTCTGTGTGTTTGCCATTTCAAAGGCAGGCAGCCTTGCAGTCAGTGCCTTGCAAGAGCTGAAACACCTCTTTCATGACCTTGGTCCCATCACTTAGTCATGCCCTAATTGCCTATGGGTAAAATGTGCAAAGCAGCTCTCTCCTTTGCATCTTACCAAGCATCAGGAGCCTTCCTTGGATATTCAAGTGGAAAGGGACAAAAACCATTCAGCACAGTCATGCCACTATGAAACAATGAAAATAAGACCAAAACATTACAGCAGCCTCACAAGTCAGCAGTGGACAGACTTAGAACAAAACCCAGCACACTCTACTTCGCATTTTTATCTGGCGCAGTCCCTCTGGTTGTCACACCACCTCTGATCTTACAACAGGAAGGAGTTTGAACCAGAGTATTTTTAAAGTGCTGTAAAAAGGGGAAAATACACATACACACCCAAATCCACAGGCCAGGCAGCTTTCTCTGTCCATGGTCCCATCTGCCTGTTGATGTGGAGCATTTTGCAGACATCTCTCTTTACAAAAAAGACTCTGGTGGACCCCTCTCCTTTTGCAACACACCACGATTCCTCTTCTCCCTGGTTCTCCTGAGTTTTCATGATTGAGAGAGACCTCTCAGCTGCAGAGAGGGTGTGATAATGACAGTGTGAACCCCCCTGCTGACATGCTGGTGGGCTGGAGTAACAGCAACACAATGTTGGAAATAGCCTTGAATATTTTGCATAGCATTTTTTCTCCTTTGATATCATTGGCTTTGCTTGCTTTGCTTATTTTGCTCTTCGGCCTTATTATGCTCTAAATAAGAGCTTCTAAAGTATATGTACTGGTGAAAACATGCACTTTGACAGCTTTCAGTGCTATAGAGAAGCAGTGAGACTTTCAGAGCTACCCAGCGTCGGGCAACTGGTTCTCCTAAATAAAGTCAGTCATGCATTTACACATGTATAAACTTAATAAATCATACACCTAGTAATACACTGAGGTTCTGTGGCAAGGCCTTTGTTAAACACACTGTTATTGCTAAAGGATCTTTGTGCTGGATAAAGCAATTAGGCTGGAGGATTCTAGCAAGTACCTTGCCTTTTAGCCCAAAATATTGATTGCTTTGTTTTAAATATATTTATGCCACTTTGCAGATTCTCAGTCAAGAGCAGGAAAGAGACACAAATACAGCTGAAGTGGTTGATTTTTACAATGATCCCATTTCCAGCATTTACACTGAAACTCCACCACTTCATGTGGCTACTTCATGGCAGGAACAGAATAAAAACTTTGAAAAGCAGAAATTACACCCGCTGGACAGATTTGGCTACTTCAACTAGCTTGTGGTCTGAAGGCATGTAGCATCCACTAACTGCTTTGAATTATCCATGGAATCATGGAATAGTTTGCATTGGAAGGGACTTTAAGGATCCTCTAATTCCAATGCCCTGCCATGGGCAGGGACACTTTCCACTAGATCAAGTTGCTCCAAGCCCCATCCAACCTGGCCTTGAACACTGCCACGGATGGGGCAGCCACAGCTTCTCTGGGCAAATTGTGCCTGGGCCTCATTTACTAGATACACTGAATAAAAAAATAGTCCAACTTGTAGCTCTCTGGGCCAAATTATTTTAGTTGTAGCCCTAAAAAGTTAAACAGACCCACTAGAACACTACAGGGATTATTCTAGATTCACATCATGCCCCCATCATTGCCTTACTTCCGCACTTGCCTTCTAAATGTCACAAGCCGAGTACTGCAGGAGGCAGGTCTCCGGCAAGCATGAACTGCAGCAAACGAGATTTGCCCAATTTCCTTTTTTCCACATTTGTATATCATGAGAGGGCAGGGTGAAAGTTTACAACAGCAATTAGAAGCCACATGGCTGCAGCAGTTTTATAGCACTGAACTTCTGGATCAGCCAATCCTTCTCATTCAGAGTTTTTCCAAGGACATACCAATAAAAATTATCACAATAACTTAGGAGGGAAAAAAAACCCCACCTCTGTTGAGCCATTGTAGTTCCCAGAACCAGGTGTTTACAACTGCAGAGCTAATTTCTGCTTTAAAAATGAGCACCGAATGCCAGGTTTAAACTGAGAAACAAACAGGGATTTTCTCTAGCATTGAGGCACTTCAGTATCAGTCACCTTGCAGATCAACGCTGATAAGAAGCATGTGAATCTCTTCAACCCACTAGTATAAACCAGGTCCCAGGAACATTAACACAACTGAAGAATGAGAAAGCAACCAACAGTTCCGCTAAACCTAGGGCAAGGAAGTGAGATAAAATATGGAACAGCAGGATAATAAAAAAGTTGAAAAGAAACCAGTACAGGATTGCACCTAGGCTGTGCCTTGCCACTGTCTCAGAGCCTTAAAAGGGGTTGGGTTTACTGATAGGAACAGTCAACCCAAGAGCACCAGCATAAGGGCCCAATCCTGCACACTGAACTTCAGCAGACTATGTGACTTAACTCTCTAAAAGATCAGGCCCCAGAGGACCTCTTCATGCCAACAGCATTTAATGAGATTTTTGCCATGGGCTTCACTGAAAGCAAGAATTGGAGCAGCTCCAAGCAGCTGATTGGAATGCTGCCCCCTTCTCATTTCCCTAGCTCCAATATTGGATAAGCTATTTTGGATCTTCCCTAAAGCGAAGTCTGTAGATTCCAGGAACTAAGTGCCTGATCATTTTTTTCTATTACTTTAATCTGTTTTCCCAGCGTGTTCTTCCTCAAAGAAAGTCTGTGGTGATGCAGATGGATGGCTCACGGTGACAGACAAAAAAACTGAAGTTAAGTCCATTTGTCTCATTTCTTAAAGAACAAGGGGTGAAGAAAGGAGGGACAAGTGACGCAGTGACAAACCCAGGTTACCTTCCACTCTTAGAGGCTCGGCTTGGTTAGTCCAACTCTGCTCACTGGAGAACAGAGCAGCTTTGAGCAAGCCACTGTCACCAGTTAAGCAGAGCAAACAGAAGCGACTTGCGACCTTACCCAACCCAACAGGATTCTGGTATGGCAGCCTCACCTTCCAAAGAAGAAAACCAAGTGTGGGACAAGACTAGAAGTGAGAGGAAAGCTCAGCTACAGCCAACACCTAATGTGTTGTGTCCCTCCCCCCTAAGCCCCAGCACTGTGGTCTCAGTAGAAATCACATGCTTCAAGGAAAAAAGCAGCGAGAGCAAAGCCCAAGTGAAAAATGCAGAACCCCGTGTCTGCGCTGTTAGTGGAGAGCATCAGCTTTTGCGTGTACACGTGCGTGCGCGCACACAGACCCACTACCAGGAGAAACAATCCCGTTTGCTAATTAGGCGCTGTGCTACGAGCCATCTGCGGCGGGGGAGGAAGCAGCACTGCCCCAGCCAGGGACCTGCAAGCGTAGAAACTACAAGCAGAAGGGACACAGCGGCCAGAAATCACATCCTTTGCTCCCAGCTCCTGCTCTTTCCTCAAGCAGTGCATCCACATGAGATTTTAGTGTCAGAGAGCAGCACTTAGCTGAACTTCTCATGGGCGTCTAGTTCTTCCTCAACAAGAGGAAGATCCCATCCGACAGCCCTCTGCCCTGCAGCAGCATTGCCTCCCGGAAACCTCATCCCGTTATCCCCGGTTTGGGGTGGGGGAAAAGCAGTGCACTAAACGATAGAACTCCTAAACAAAAACCTAAAGCAAACCGAAAGCCAGACTGCAAACCTGAATGCCAGCGAAACAAAGAGCCAGTCCTAAATAAAGAAGTAACCCCCAAAGCGAATTCCTCTAGCTCAAGAAACCCTCTCACTCACGAAAAGGAAACATGCCGTGAACGAAAAGAACATTAAGCGATTGCTAATTTCGAGGTTATCGAAGGGAAGGAAGCCCAACAAAGATACACCTGCCTTGCACCGACAGCGCTTCCGAAGTTGCCCGAAGTTTGCCCGCAGCTGAGCCCGTCACCCCGAGAGCCGGGGGAGCGCGGTCTCGGCGGGGCCAGCCCGCCCCGGCCCGCAGCGCGCACTCACCGCGGAAAGGAGCCAGGCGAGCAGCGGCACCACGACGCTCAGGACAGGGGGTTCCATGCTGGCCACGGCGGGCCGGGGAGTACCGCGCTCCGGCAGCTCCCAGCGCTGCGGCAGAGCGCTGCGCTGCGCTCCCGGCACCGGGCTGCGCGCATCCAGGGAAGGAGGAGGAGGAGGAGGAGGAAAAGGAAGGAGGGAGAAAAAGAGGGAGGTAACACCACCGGGCCCCCGCGCCCCTCCGCACCGCTCCACCGCCCCTGTGCGCGGGGCGGGGCCGCACCTCCCACTGCCACCCCTCCCGCCCCAGGTGCCGCCGAGGCCCGCGGGCAGGCGGCGTTTCCCAATCGTCTTTCCCCCCTCACACCCTCTTCTGCCTGCTTTTTCCTCCCTCTCTTTTCACTTCACCCCTTCTCCTTTTCCCCTTTATTAATTTCCCCTTCGTTTGACTTTTTCTTTCTTCGATTATTTTTCTTTCCTCTTCCCATTTTTCCTTATTTCCCTTCTTTTATCCCTATTTTCTCTTTCTCTTTTCCATTTCTTCTCCCTTCCCCATTCTCTTCTACTTCCCATGTTTCCTTTTCACTATCTTCCCCTTTTCTTTCTCTTCCTTTTTTTTTTGTTTTGTTTCCTTGTTTCCACCCTTCTTTTTCCTTTCCCCCTTTTATCGCCTTCTTTCTTTTGTTTCCCTTTTCCCCCCATTTTCCCTTCTCCCACTTTTTATACCTCTTCACCCATCCCCTCCCTTTTCTGCTTCCCCCTTTTTTGTTTTTCTCCTTCCTTCTCTCTCTTTCCTTGCCTTTTTATTTCCTTTGCAAATTTATCACATTTTCATGTTTTTCAAAATCATTATTTTTTAAGCCCTTAGAGGATTGGAATGGGTTGAGGAGAAACCAAGGCTGAGGAAATCAGCAGAGCTTAATTTTTCCTTTTTCCCTCCAAGCTGATGCAGTCACTATAGGATTCCTCCAGATCCACGGTTTGCAGTACAAAGGCATCTCATCTCTTTGCAGAGCCTGTAGGGTCCTTCCTGGGTTTACCCCTGAGAGATGCTGAGATGGGTAGGGGGAAATGGATTTATTAGTAGGGGTGGCGGGTAAAGGCACCAAAGATGGCCCAGTATTGCCATGTGCTCTACAAGTGTGTTGTGTTGGGAAAGGAGATAAAATGGTTGGTTGGGATATATGGCTTACTGTGGAATAGCTGCTTGGTTACAAGGGGATTAGGTAGACAACAGTTTGCATATTGCAACCCAATTCAGTGAATCTGTGTGTCCTTTCTCTGTCCTTCCCACTAGAAAAAGAGAAAAAAGTTCCAAAGTGCAGGTCAGTGACATGACGGTTTTGGGTTTCTTGTTTTGGAGGAGCAGCTCAAGACCAGATCGACCTTATTTTTTGGTGCAAGCATGGAAATCCCTCCACTTTCCAGCATGAGATCATAGAATCATAGAATAGTTAGGGTTGGAAACGACCTTAAGATCATCTAGTTCCAACCCCCCTGCCATGGGCAGGGACA
>JARCZZ010039495.1:6848-18438 GCA_030323915.1 Brotogeris chrysoptera | reverse complement strand
CAAAAAGATACCTAGTCTAGGGGACAGAAAAAAAGATAGTAAAATGTGTCCTGCATCCTCTCCACATGTAAGTATTCAGAAAACTGCGTGTACCCAGCCTGTATAAAAAGCATGGTTTTACAGTTGCATATGTATCATAGTTACTGGGTTGTTACAGGTTTGACATCATCACCCACTGCAGACTTCCCAGCTTCAATTAATTTGCTATTACAACAGGTCACCTGTTTCAGATCCTTCAAAAACTTCATCTATCATTAACAAAAGCAGATGTTCAGGGGAGGAAAGAAAAGGAAAGGGAAGCAAAATGAAAGCAAGTGATACAGAAACAACCATTTCACCATTGCGTAGACAGCAGTTTCTTTTAATGCTGTACTTTTGAGTTATAGCTTTCAGAGAACTCGCAGAATTGATTCATTTACATTCACTTCTACACATGTCACGACTGCCCCAAAGCCTTTCTAGGTCAAAATTTGCGAGGAAAGTATTTCTCAATCCAGTTTGATACAGAAAACTCTTTATGCTACATGAGCTGTAAAACACACATTTTGTAGCTCCATCTAGCAGTCAGTAAATAAACATGCTTGTAAGCCGTGAACTGCTTTAGTGTTTCCTAAAAGTCCATATTTCCCCTTCAAAGGAAAAGGAACTCTACTGAAATAACTAGTGTAAGGTCTGAAGTTAGCCCATCCTGTTCTATAGCTATGCCTTGCAAATATTCACAACACTTTCCTTAAAAAAATACCCCAACCTTATTCTAACATACGAAATAAGGTTCACGACTTGTTAAAAGTACGCTCATTCCTCATTTTTAATCATTACAAATAACAACTAAAGATGAAACAGAAGCGTTCAGAGCTGGGTGAAAGCGGAGGAGAACGCGATAGCTTGACTACCCTTCAGCAAACCCACTCCCTTCAGCCGAGCCGCCCCTCAGGCGCTGGATACACCTACAGACCAGCTTTCGGACGGCCCCGCCCGCTCCCCTAGGGGAAAGGCAAGCAGCGGCCGGCTGAGGGAGCTTGGGGGTACCGGCACCTCAGCTCTGCGGCTCCCAAAACAGCCCTCCCGCGGGGTGCCCGAGGGAAGGGAGCCCCCGTCCCTCACCTCACCGCAGCCACACCGCACGCACCGGGCCCGCTCCGCACCGACCGCAGCCCGCGCCATCTCGTGCCCCGTTTGAAAGCGCCGGGCCCGCGGGGATTGGCTCCTGCAGGGAGCTGCGTCAGAAGGGGGCGGCCCCGCGCTGCCGCCCCGTGAGGGGAGGGTGGGCAGCACCGCCCAGAGCCGAGGCTCCGCGGCGGGAGAGCTCTGGGGCTTCCCCTTCCGAAGCGTTTCCTGCGCTCCAGGAAGATCCCGCGGCCGACAGCCCGCGGATGGCGGGCAGGAAGCCCGGCGCCGCCGGTGACTCCTCAGACGGAGGTGGGGGGGGAGTCACCTCTGGGAACAAACGGGGTTACTGACGATGCTGAGGACTGGGCGTGAAGGATACGGTCAAGGCTCCCCAAGGAAGAAAAACTGGTCTCTTTGCAAAAGGATACATGCTTCTTATAAAATATACAGCATTTATAAATACTGTACAACTGAGTTAACATGGAAAAGATTAAAAACCCAGCAGAGGGGGACAAAAGGCAAAGGAGAAGGGGGTAAAAAAGGTTTCGCTGTATCAGAGTAAAGTAGTAGCAAAAGTGCATAGAAATTAGTAGGCATCGTAATGAATACAATTCAGATTTTCAAAATTAACACTAGCAGTTTGTCATTACTAACTATATAAATCTGGCAGCAGTATGACAGTTATATCATCTGTCTCCCAGCAGGGAAAACCTACCCTCTGCTTCTACTTGCAGAAAAAAGCCATAACCAACTACTAAGCTTTTAAAGATTATTTAAGAAAGTCAGGCTATCATATTGCTGCCCTTTGTCCAAAGGGCATACATACAATGCACAGAGCTAACAGCTAACTAGCTGGGACATCTCATTCTGCCAAAAAGGGATGATGCATCACAACAGCACAAAAGCTCTGATGAAACCAATTTCCTCAAGCTTCAGTCTAAAGGAAGAGAAAAACAAAGCAAGTTTGGATTATAACCTATCTCAGATTTTGGATGGAAGTGGTGTAACATGGTTTTGGTTTTATTACCTGAAAAAAATAAACAGCATCCAGTGCCAGAACAAGGCAAGTTATGTTTAACTGAGTACTAATGATCTACGTATTCATGTCTGTTACACATACTATACATGTAATAGTATATTACATATATGTACTGAACTACACTATTTCATTTAATTGGAACACAAATTTTTTATTTACCTTGGGTGGTTTACCCTATTTCTCTACAATGAAGTTGTACTAATTACCAAGTTTTTCTGCTATTGCAAGGGCTTGAGCAGGACATTTAACTGGTCCAGAGGAAACAAAAGAGAAACTAAACTTTCAGTACTGTTTACAAACAAAACTTATATGTATGTTCACAAGAAACCCCAGAAAACATACCAAGGATTCAGAGCAATGGTCCCAGTAGATGCTTTTATGTGAACTAACAGAAAGAGACTGAGGCTTGTGTTAGAGACCAATTTGTCACCATATTTTTATCCTTTTTTTGTGAGGGTGTCCTTTGCAAAGATCTCATCTGAATGTAATGACATAAAAATCACCAGAAGAGTGCGTTTCAAAAGAAGTCCGAAGTGATTATTCAGAAATATTAAGACAAAATTGTGAGTATCTCAGTTCATGTTATAACCAAGACCAAAGACTACGGGATTTTGAAAAAGGGCCAAAGTATTTTTACTAGGCACTACTGTAATTCAAACACACAATAGCCTGTACTTCAAAATAAAGATGAGCTAAAAATGAGACTCCTTAAAAAACTGAATATATAAACTTCTTTAAAAAAGGCAATATACAAGGCAACAAAATTCCATGTTTATTATCACACTTCCGTTATGATTACATAACTATAAATATATCTTTATTACCTCTGAGAATTATTTTTGTCATGTTTTCTAATAATGTCCATAATATTATCTCCTGTTACAAGGCTATTCTCTAACTGTTTAAGTCTCTGTTGTTCCCTTCTCTTTTGGTCATGAAGATATGGGGAATTCAGCAGCTGTGGGGGAAGAATGGTGCCCGTTGGTTTTACTCTTTTCACGACATCCCAAAAGAGCTTCTTGCTGTTGTTATTGATAAAAGTAATTGCAGTTCCACTGTGACCCAACCTTCCAGCTCTTCCAACCTGAAAAAGAAAAAAATCATTTTAAGTTATCAGTATTAAATGCAAGTTCTTCAATGATACCAGAAGTTTAGTTTCTGTTATAAAACACTGACTAACCTAAGTGACAATGCCATATCTTTGTCTCACCCTCTAAGCATAAAGTTTCAATAAACTTATTGAAGTCAGAATATGAAGATCTGAAGATTTAGCTTAAATGCATCAAAAATCACAACTTGCTTATGGGACAATATTGATGCTAAGATGTATGATACAGCCTATGAGCAAAGGCTTACAGTAAATCTAGTCCAAACAAAATACTTCAGAAAATGTTTATTTGTAGCAATTGTAGCAATAGCATTGTAGCAATGCCACATACACGTATCTTGTATGAAGCATGGCATGTACAGGCATGAACATAAAAAAGCCCTTTACTTTCAGTGTTCTAGTAACTGCAAATTATTTATCAATATTATCCAAAGTGCTTGAACAAATTAGAAAGGTATATACAAAAACTCTACTTAGAAAGAGATATCATGCTAATATTGGTACAGTTTTGATGCTAGGAAAGACCATTTATTTACTACTTGCTTGAAACTTTTGCAGAAAGAGAATTAAAAACCAGAGAGGTTAGATCAATGTGCTCAGGACCTTGTCCTATGGAGCTTCAAGTGTCTCCAAGCACAAAGGTCCCACCACGTCTCTCTGGGTAGCCCACTCTACTGCCTAACTGCTCTTGCTGTGAAATACGAAACAAAATATTTTTTCCCTGTTATAAGGCCAGAATTTCCCTTGCAGCAAGTTGTAACTATTGGCTCTTGTTCTCTCACTGTGCATCTCCAAGAAGAGTCTAGCTCTGTTTCCTATGTAACCATGCATTACGAAGTAGAAAACCGCAATTAAATCTCTCCTCCAGCCCAAACAAGCCCAGTTCCCTCTGTCTCCATTCACATGTGCCAGCCCTGACTTTGTACAGACTCTCTCCCATTTGTTGGCTTTCGTTGTAGTTTGTGTTCTCAAAACTGTCACAGTACTAGAGTACTGTGGCTAAGTTCCAAGAAGAGGGTAATAATTAGTTCTCTTCATTTGCTAGCCACACTAGGGTTAGGGTGTTTTAAATACGTACATACACACACACACAATCCACACACCTTTTTATTTCTAAAGCAGGAAATTCTCAGGAAAAAAAACCAAAATAGAGGAGATACTGGAGTAAGAACAGGGAATGAACATAAAGTTCACAACTGGCTTCCCGACTGTATTACATGCATATCCCACACTGCAGATGAGCTGCAGCAGAAAGAGGGGTATCTGGCCTTTCTTGACATGGATAGTTAAAACACGGTAAGCTTTGCTTTCTATAGACACAAAATTATGTAAGAGTACAAAACAGGAAGAATAACACTTGAAACATAACTGACCAAAGAACACTGTTCTAATCTACAGTAATATATAGGAGACAAAACAACAGCATTGTAGATTTTAATAATTTACAGAAGAGATACTGAGCACCTTTCTTTCCTATAAGAACAACATTCAGAAAAGGAAATTAACCTGTTTACACTTACATTTAAATTTCTAGAGGTGGATGTCACATTTCATTATACTTTTCAAATAATGCTTCAGCAATTATTTACTTACCTGATGTACATACTCATCCATACTTGAAGGCATATCAAAATTTACTACCAGTTTGACATTGACAAGGTCCAGACCTCGTCCAAGGACTCCAGTACTTACTATAACTTCATACTTCTCCTGAAGTAATCCCTAGTAAAGGAAGAATAAACAAAAATAGGTTTTTTCCCCTTATTTATATTTTGAACCTCTCCAAGGACAGGCTGGGTTTAGTTGTATAGTACAAGAACACACCCAGTGGGATTACTCTGCTGCAGAAGAGAGTGACTCCCTGTATTCTTAAGTAAAAATTAATTCAGAGGTAAAGAAGTTAAAACTACAACTTCAATTAAAAAATCATGCATTAAACTTAAATATATATTTAAATTCCCATTTCAAAGCAAATAAACTAGGAATTAGTCTCCAGTAATTTGCTTGTTTCATCTGTTCCTCCATTGTCTCAGCAAAGCTCCAGGTTTTACTGCAGAAAAGCAATAAATTATGATTTAACTTGTTCAAAAAAAGCCACCTTAAAAAAAAAAAAGCTAAAAAAAAGCCATTTTAACTTTATCAAAATCCCCACAAATTTAGGAGGCACAAACCTGTAATATGTCTGTTCTTTCCACCTGAGACTTTTCAGAATGCATAGCTGTACACTGCAATCCTGTAATCTTATGAACTGCATCGCTCAACAGATCCGCTCCTAGTTTACAGTCCACAAATACCAGCACTGGAGGCTTGAAAAGTTTTTTATCCTGTAAAATTAAACAGTTTATGTAAGAAGATATTACAATAGTTTGCTGTTCATTATCACAAAATTGGATTCAATTTCTTCTGCTTATTATCTCTCATATTAACAAGATCTTCAGATGAATAAATGTTTTTAGACTCTAGATAAGAAGGAACAAGATACCAGCCAGGAAGCTATACACGTCTGTACATAATAAGCGTATGATTTGTAGACTCAGAACCCAAGTTTGTATCAATACATACATCTTTTAAAAGTAAGCAGCTTTCTTTTATGTTTCTTTAAATGTTACATAATAATTCCAAATTTTTTCAAGTTTTGAGGTTCAGTTAAAGATCCTAATTCACTTCTTCAATACCTTCAGCCAAGACTCCAAATTCCCCCCCAAGGTACTCATAAAAGATTATTAATTTAAAAAAAAAATAAATCAAGAAATAAGTAAATTAGTTTTCTCACTGGTTTCTCTTCTGACTTCTAAAATTACAAACCACTCCCAGGCCACACAGCAGCTATGGCAGTTTCAGAAAGTTCTGCTCATCTACTACTCTCAGATAACCAGCACAAATCTTTGGGTGACACACTGCGAATCACAAAAACATTCCAAAATCATAATTCTTAATCTGCATCCCAGCTAAGGAATCCAGTTTGCCGCTGTGCAGAAGGAGCTGTTGGGTGCACTAGTTAATGCAGTTACACGCTTAACCTCACTCCACCTCTTCACTACATATCAGAATTAAAGATGAGAACCTAACAGAGATGTGTAAGGACAAGACTCATAAGTTGTTATTCTGAGAAAAACATTAAACTTACATTTAGTATTTCAAATAGCTTTTTCTTTTTAGATGGCTCTTCTACCCACAAGATAATCTGGCGAACATTGGAACATGGGAGATTCTTTTCTCCAATTGTTATTCTTACAAAATTGTGCAGAAGCTGATTTGCTAAGTGTTCAATGCCCACTGGAATCGTGGCTGACACCAGTATGGTTTGATGATCGTGAGAGATGTCTTCCAAAATATCCAACACTTGCTGCTGGAAACCCATTTTTAACATGGTATCCACCTAAGTGAAAAGAAAAAAACAAACCAACATTTGTACCAGCTTTTTCCCTGAGCAGCAGAATCCTGAACAGCTTGCCAGAAGAACCATAATGTGCATAAGTGGCATGTAATAATCCAAATGCAGGACATTTTAACTCAGAAGAAAAGCTAAATGAGAAAATTAAAAACAAATGGTTCACACTGGTCTAGCAGTATTATCCTGTCGGGTATCTAAGTCTGTTACAGTCAACAGAACATGCCTTGTTCAAACACATTTCAAACTGTGTTAAAAAATACTACTTTTCCCCTTAAGACATGTATTTTATCTTTATAACAAAGACAGTGTATGTTTAATCAGACAGACCAGGCACTCACACTGACTCTTCAAGGACCCTCTGTATAAGATGCAGCCCTGAAAACTGAAAACTTACTTCATCCACCACTACGATTCTTATGCCATGCAGTTGAACAGAACTTTGCTTTAAAATCTCAAGAAGTCTTCCTGGTGTTGCTATTATAACCTAAGAAAAGAAACACAAAAAAAAACCCCAACAACCCAGGAATTAGAAATTGCATGAAAGGACAGATGACTCAGAAAAACTACTGTTACCATGCACAGGTGAGAAGGCTGGCAATTGCTGATATTACCTGCATTCGTCATAAAACTCTTACACATAACTTAGTAAACTGTGAAACCTCAAAAAGAAATGGACCCTTAAAAACTCTAATGGAAGCATCTGAATACAGGCAATATAACCTGCATTTATATATGCGGGTTATAATAATAAAAACTTACTATTTTTGCTGTAAATTTGAACTCCTTGTCTATTCACATCTTTGTGTGGCTGTGTCAACAGTAACATTTTGCTTCTCTGCAAATGTCATGGAAACATAATTCTTCCCAAGATCTTTGCACACTACAGTCCTTACCTTAACACTTTGCTTGAGACGGTGAAGCTGTGGTGGCAGTGGTAAACCTCCTACCAGGAGAACTGTTCTCATGTTTGGCAATCCAGCCATCAGTTCTTTAGCTTGTCTCTCTATCTGAATTGCTAACTCCCTTGTTGGCGACAAAATAAGGGCAGATGGAGTTTCCGTCTAGGAAGAGGGGGAAAATCTGTTGAACATGAAATTGCTTTATTATTTAGATGACAAGTTTTCAAAATTAAATCTCCCAATACTATTAGTATTTTATAAAATCATAGGATCACTTGGGTTGGAAAGGACCTTAATTTCATCTAGTTCCAATCCCCCGCCATGGGCAAGGACACCTCACACTAGAGCAGGTTGCTCAAGGCCCCGTCCAACCTGGCCTTAAACGCTGCCAGTGATGGAGCATTCACAAGTTCCCTGGGCAGCTTGTTCCAGGGCCTCACCACCCCCACAGTAAAGAACTTCTTCCTTATATCCAACCTAAATCTCCCATTTAGGTTTGAACCCATTACCCCTTGCCTTATCATGACAGTCCCTGATGATGACAGTCCCTCTATGGCACCCTTGCAGGCCCCCTTCGGATACTGGAAGGCTGCTACAAAGTCTCCACTCTTCTCCAGGCTGAACAGCCCCAGTTTTCTTTTCATATAAATTATACTAACTTACAAAGTGCAGCTACTGTGGTTATAAATTATAAATTGTACTTAAATTTTATATGCATATAAATAAATATATTTATTAATATAAATTATGAAAATGATATAGTACAGCTACTGTAGATACAACATATACTGCTAATACCCTTTTTATTTGAAGACAGAAGGTAGAAAGGGATTATAACTTTAACAATGCAGGCCAAGAAAGTCTAACCCTGAATTACTCAAATTTTGAAAATAAAAAATTAATGCACGTCTAAGTACACTGTTAGAACAGTTTCCTGACAACAAAAAAGACCCAGAAATCTAGCAGTCATTTGTAAAAATTGGTTTTTTTCTGTTTTAGTATTGCACTGAATCTGTAACAGAAGTTCAGGATAAATTCCACATGAACTCAAAACACAAGATCTAGTTGAACCTAGAGACCATTAAAGAACAAAGCTTTCAGAAGTGTTGAGAGGAACAGACTATTTCCCTTTACTGTCTTGCACACCGCTATGTAAAAACATTACGGATTAGCCAGAGAAGATAAGCAGCGATAGGAACTTTATACAGCAAAAAAATACATCTCACATTGGAAAACAAAATCAGTAGCTCCTCTGACACACTATTAGTCAGCCAAGTACAAATGAATCATTAAAGCAGTACAGTCTTAAATACTTTTTGCTGTTCCTTATCTCCAACCAAATTGTCACCTCACTGATACTTCTGCAACCCAGAAAACACAAAATTACAGAGTAGTAATTCCTCTCAGATTAACAGATTCCTAACTCCAGTTAACACATAAAAAGGACATAAGGTAAAACGGGAAAAGGCAGGGAGACAGAATAATGTCTCCTTGCCTAGCTCCAAGACACATTATTAAGGTAATACTAATCACCTCTTCAGCAAATAAACAAAGCTCTCAGATATTGATGCTACAGTCAGAGATTCACTGGACATTTTTCTGGATGGTGTATGTTCCTTTCTGGTCCCCACTGGAATATTTGCAAGTAACCAAGAGGAGGCTGTTCCTTTCCCACTGCATCATCAAAGGAACTACACAGTTAAATACTTGTGTCAACAAGAGTTTTTTGAGTTGCTTTCAAGTGGGCAACAGTATTTAACAACTTATCACACAGAAAAGGTATGCCTGTTGAGAAGCCAGGAACTGTCAAGTACCTAATAACTAGATTACCCTCATGCTCTCTATATCTCAGCTCTCTTTTACATTGAAAATTATTTTAAATAACAAGATAAAATTCTCCCCTGACATACACATTAACCTATAAAGTACTCTGAAGATGAAAAATGAGAAAGATCACGTAGAGAAATTAAGTATTATTCATTAAGGCTCCAATTTTGTGCATGCCATTATAAGTGTGTGACTGTCGTGCAGACTTTCTTAAATGCCTCTGTATAATGCTTCTGTTCTTACAACTAAAGCTATAGCACTTTAAAGATTATGAGTTACTTAAATATTAAGTTATTAATTTGAAAAAAAAAAAACCAAAACCAAACAAAAACACATTACACAGAGACATTAGTGTGTATGTACAAAGGCATCTAAACACTCCAAAACATCAACTAGGATCAGAGTCCAGAATTTTCAAATATATTCATACACATCTCTTTTAAAATAAAACCACTAAATCAAAAAGCAATATTGAACCACACACAAGGTACAGAATACTGTTTGCTATTACCCTCATCATACATTCATATCCTTATGAAGCAAGTTCTCCTAATGGTTTTTATCCCACAGTATTGAATGAGAGACCATGTAACTATTTCAGAAATTATAATATCCCTAATTCCTGTAGTTCTTTGATGGCCAGTTGAACATAATTCCAACAGAAATTACTCTGTGAAATAATGTCAACGCCAAAAAACCCTCTTTCAGTCATCAGATATGTAAAGATACAGGAATAACTTCCTGCAGAGGGTGTGGAATTATTTTCGCTTTAAGTCATTTAGGAAGTTTACCACAGGATTTTGTTACCTTTCTTAAGGAGAAACTGTATAATAAGTAATAGTCATAGAGTTTATCTCCTGACAAAAGCAAAAAAATATTCAAAGTAATTAAAAATAATCTGCACCTCCACCACTCCAATAATCATACAATCAAGCACCAAGCAGAAGTATAATAAACCTTTGCATGTCAATAACAAAACCACTGCAATTACATCCTCAGCTACACTGGGAACCCAAGAAACAAAGCTGCAAACTACTTTTCCTAAATAGGTGAAGTTTCATTACCTCTTTCAAAACCTTCATAATAACAGGGAGAAGGAAGGCTGCTGTTTTTCCAGAACCTGTGTCTGCACTAGCAACAATATCCCTCCCTAACAGTCCAACAGGGATCATCTGCATTTGGATAGGAGTTGGGACTTCATAGCCAGAATTCTTTAAATTATGGTTTAAAGTTTCAGGAAAACCACAGTGATGAAACTCTAAAATAGGTCTTGGAATTTGCTGGCCCTGGACAGCAATACCTAGCTGCAGTTTCAGATTCTCAACCTGCTCATCTTGCAAACTTAAAATAAAGGAATGATCTCTGTAGTAATAAGGTGTATTAGGCAGCTGAGCTTCTGTCTGAGATTCTGCTTTGGTGAGTTGATCAGATTTTAGCTTGTGTTCCTTTTCTTGAGTTTGTAGAAGATGTTTGGCTTTACATTCCAAGCTACAAACATCTTCATCTGTTTTATCGCAGATATACTCTCCATAGCGACCGCACACAACACATACAGGTTCTCCAGGTTCTGCCCACCGCTGGGATTTGCTGAAGGATTTTATGGGTTCTTCCAAAGAGCTGCCTTCATCAGTATTTTGGTTGTCCTTTCCCAAAGCTGTATTAGCAACACCAGGGTCCGCAGCTACAGCTTCTGCGTGTTCTTGTACAACTTCACTGCACCTTGAAGCAGAAGTTTCTGTTCTATCTGACTTACAGTCTTCAAACTTGGTGGTCTCCTCTAGCAAAGATCCTCCAGAAGACAATTTATTTTTCTTAGCAGCTGTACAACTTCTGTCCTCATCAGCAGTCCTCTTGACCTTAACAGATCTTGGTAAAAACATGCTTCTGTACACTAGAAAGACAATTGTTACAGTTAGAAACTACTATCATCAAGAAAAGTACATTTTACTGTTACCACATAAAGTGTCTATGAAACGTATTTGCAAACCTAGAAACCAACTGGAGAGATCTATAACTGCCTTGTTCAAAACTGACCTTGGTCTTTACAATGTTGATGCAATGTAAAGAAATAATTCAAAATAACAGCAGAAGCACAGAACAATGCAGAGATCCACCTACAGTCAGTTTTCAGTATAAATACAAACTGATTTTTTCACTATCTGTTTGGGAATGTATCCATTTTGAGAGTCAGTCATACTTAAATCCCTTGGAGA
>JARCZZ010039493.1:0-17483 GCA_030323915.1 Brotogeris chrysoptera | reverse complement strand
GAATGCCATCCAGAGGGACCTTGACATGCTTGTGAGGTGGGCTGATGCCAACCTGATGAAGTTTAAGCATGCCAAGTACAAGGTCCTTCACCTGGTTTGGAGCAATGCCAGGCACAGCTGCAGGTTGGGTGGAGAAGAGATTCAGAGCAGCCCTGCAGAGAAGGACTTGGGGGTGTTGGTCGCTGAGAAAATGAACATGAGCCGGCTGCAGTGTGCATTCACAGCCCAGAAAGCCAACTGTATCCTGGGCTGCATCAAAAGGAGCATGACCAGCAGGTCAAGGGAGGCGATCCTGCCCCTCTGCTCTCCTGAGACCTCCCTTGGAGTATTGTGTGCAGTTCTGATGTCCTCGACATAAAGAGGACATGGAACTGTTGGAACAAGTCCAGAGGAGGGCCACGAGGATGATGAGGGGACTGGAGCACCTCCCTTATGAAGACAGGCTGAGAAAGTTGGGGCTGTCCATCCTGGAGAAGAGAAGGCTGAGTGGAGACCTCATAGCAGCCTTCCAGTTTCTGAAGGGGCCCATGAGGATTCTGGGGATGGACTCTTCATTTGGGACTGTTGTGATAGGACAAGGGGTAATGGGTTCAAACTTAAACAAGGGAAATTGAGATTGGATATAAGGAGGAAGTTCTTTTCTGTAAGGGTGGTGAGGCACTGGAATGGGTTGCCCAGGGAATTTGTGAATGCTCCATCGCTGGCAGTGTTCAAGGCAGGGTTGGACAGAGCCTTGGGTGACATGATTTAGTGGGAGGTGTCCTTGCCCATGCAGGGGAGCTGGAATTAGATGATCATAGGGTCCTTTACAACCCTAACTATTCTATGTTTCTATGACTCTATAAACCTGGCTATCTTATAATTTAAACTAGGTTTATGAGTGCTTGCATAAGTGGAGCAGCATGAAACAGGTATTTTTTACTGATTAATGTTCTCTGAAAGCTTTGTAGAGGTTTTCACTTACACCAAGTTACCTTCATTAACTTAACACTACTGACTTTCGTAAAATTGCTTTTTATTGACATATATCATGAGAAGTATTTGGTATCTAACAGGGAGAGGGATGACTGTGAGGAATGAAGAGGCTTGGACACACATCTGACTACTTTCCTACAGCAGTGAAGGGGGGGAAGAAAGAAAGATGGAAGACAAAAGCAGAGAAGCAGAAGCAGAGCTAGGAAACAGGTTTGCTTGAACAGTTGCTCAGATCCTGGGCCTGTAGTAATGCCCATTACTTATGGGTTAATTATAACACTAACCATCCCACAAACCCTCATTGTCATTGCACTTGCTGACATAGTTTCCTTGCTAACAAGAAACTAGCTGATCATTGATCTGTGGTTATCTAAGGTAGTTTTCGGATAGCTATCATTTCCACAGTGGGTGCCAACTGCTGAAAATGCCTCTAGTATTGATATCTGCATATTGTATTGGATAACCTGTGCTGGATTCCCCTCTCAGTACAATTGTTTATGATCAGAAGAGTAAAGTAGATTGAACTAAGTCACTTTTGCTTTTTACCTCTATAAACTGCTGCAAACACAGTCATCACAGAGACTCAAAAGGGCAGATAATTGCTCTGACAACACTGTACAAAATAACCCCTGAGGGTAGTGATGCACCAGGAATCCTGAGATATGGCTCCAGAAATCAGATTTCCTTTATCTCTACCACAGACCTTAGAAAATTTTGTGGTTTTTTTTTTTTTTTTTTGAAGTATAGGTGGAGACTTGAAAACATATAGCTGTGGCCTATTACAATCAGACGTCAAAAACAAACTTGAAGATTAAAATCTCTTTATCAAAAAGAAAGAGAAAATAGTTATCATAATGGCAGTCTTCATAACAAGTCCTTTTATGATGTTCAGATTCTGAGGCCTGAGTAATTTTTCTGCCATTTAATTTTGAGAAGATTAAAACTTCAGCACTGCAGCTGTTTCCTTCAAGAAAATCTGTGGCTGCAGAATTATAATGCATATGGTAATGCTGCATTTGTGTAGCATTATTCACATCACTATAGTTAAACTTGGGTCAGCACTTCCTTTTCAGACTTCTACAAGTCAGGGTTTGTCCATGTACATTTCCTTTTAGCTGACTTGGAACACAATGCCTCAGCCTTAAAGCTATATTAACTTTCCCACCCCTCCTCTGACCTGTTTGAAAAAGCTGTGCTCAAAATCTTTTAATCTTATGGCTAGTGTCTAAGTGTTAATATGTCTTTTTTCAAAACCTGTGGTATGTTTAATTGACACTGAAATCCTTTCCTGGTTTTAACATTACAGCCAATATGATACTGGAAATAAAACTGTCATGTAAGGATTTCTTCACTTAAAGAACTTCATTGGCTTAGCGGCCGTTACAGATATACTTTGTTAATACTCAAAATACTGGTGGAAAGTGAGGCACTCTGGTTTTCCTCCTAATCACCTTTATGCTATTTAGCAACCTTCAAATCTAGACCCTTTTGAACAAGGGAAACACAAATAGTTGTTGAACGCTTCATTCAAATTTACTGACTGGAGTCTGTATTCATGAGATTTCTGAAACTCCAGAGTGGAAGCATAAAATAGTATGTATATTAATCCTTTTCGTCAAACTCTTCCAGCTTAATTTAGTAAAATCGGATTCCTACTTGTTTAAATAGCACTCCCCAGTTTCATATCTCTCTAGTTTTGAACTCACTGACGCGTTTTCTTGTCGTTAAACTTTCTAAGCATCAATTTAGAACTCAGCAGGGGGAGCTAGAGAAAGATGACCGGTGGAAAGCGCAAAGAGAAAACTTGACCTTCACAAACCAATCTATTTGGGCTCCACAGTCATTGCAAACTTCTGTCCTTACTTTATTTGTCATTCGTAGCTGGGACAACTTTAAAAACATGACTCAGAAATGTTCCAGTGACCCCAAAATATGCCCTATGAATGGGTTAATAGAGAAGTACCTTGGAGCTGGCATGTGACTACTCTTCTGTAATGTTTTTTTTCCCGACACCTGTAGCTAACCGTACCTATTTCTTTGATTTTGGGTAACTTTAGTCTATCTAGAAAAAAAGAACATGTACAGCAGCCATCTGTCCTAATCATTTGCTCTGGTGCCTCTTTCAATTTGCAAAACTGGAAGGGCTTTTCTAAACACCCAGTATGGCAAGTGTGGTGACTTACATAGTTTACAGTAACTCATTGACTCATGCTTTGTATTAATGAATGTCTTCCTTTAGGCAACCAACATCTTCCATACCACAATCTTTCTCAGCTTACCTTTACTTGTACCATCTAGTTAAAAAGCAGCTTAAAATTCTTCAGCCACGTGAATGCTGTACATAGAACAGTAAAAGGAGATCTATTTCTACCTGTTAAAAGCACTGCATACGTACCACAGTCACACAGGGGACTTTGGATTTCTGTGGTTTTGATTAAATGCCTTGTTTTAAAATCCCATTTTACCTAATGTGGAAAGATATATTACACTCAGATGTTGTACCATATATTTTTTTTCTAGTTTAAATGAACTTGACTTGCCTCTCGTGCCCTGTCCCCTAAGACTAATGACTATGACTAATGACTGCTTGTGTTGTTTCCGCTTCGTAGTCTTTAGCCACTATTTAGAAGTCCCATTGTTTGTAAGGTCTGGCTGCATCTGACAATTGGTATAGCTAATACATAAATGGTGAAGCAAAGCAGTGCAGAGAATGCAATAGTTGAAGAGCAACGGGTTTGGGAGAACTTGGCAAAGAAAACAACTTGCTGAGCAAGCATTTTTTGATGATTCATTTTTCTGAGGGAAGGAACCCTGTGTTTTCACCAACCTCAGAGGCTTCCTATCATTTTTATGCTTCCTCTGATAGGCAGCTGGCTGCAGCTTCCACCATCATACTCTGGACACTGGCTGTAGAATTTCTAAAGTACAGCTTTAATCATGTCTTCTGTCGAGAGTGTTGTGGCTTAATATATTGCATTTGGTTCAAGCAGAGCTCCACTATTGCCCATGTAAGATGCAGGAAAACTCTATGTGTGTGCAAGTGTATATGTAATCTATATAACTTCCTACTGTCCTATATGCACTTTTTCTCAAATCCTTTTCAACTTGCTCAGATGTCTTTTTCCAAGCCTGACATTCACAAAGTCACTAATGTAATTGAAAAATGGACATATCATGTACTGTCAGATTGAATTTTGCATGGTATCTAGTAGGATTTTCTTTGTACTTAGTAAAGAAGTTTAATTTTTCACCTACACTGCACAGTTGTAAAGAATTCAACAAGTTCAAGGTAGAGGTTTTCAGTATCTATACTTCCATCCCTTTATCTTGAACACTACATTTTCAAACAACATGTCTGTCTGGCCATGAATAAATGTTATATCTTCTGCCTGGCATCCTCCATCCTGTTCTTCTTACTACCTTACCTCCTAATTTTGAGTTAGGGCAGCCTTTCCTGTACAGGTTGGCCTAAAAGGGTTTATATCTACTAGGACTTGGAAAGGCCTCTATAACAAAATCCATGATCTGAATTACATAGTGAAAGTCTACAATGTATGTGAAGAGAGAAAGGATAGGCTGAGTGAGAGATACATACAAGGACAATAGTCAGTGGAAAACCCAAGATTTTGTCTCAAGCTTTGTGAGTCCTTTGTGTACCAGGATACACAACAATATTCACAATATTTTCTACGTCTCCATTAACTTTTGTTCTTTTGAGCACAGGAGAAGAGATCCAACAGAAAGGCCCCTATATTGCGGTCTTAGTGATGGTTACAGCAGCCTCTGGAAGCTGATATGTGATGCAGAGTGCCCACCTCCCAAGCCCAATAATTCTTTACTCCTTCTTGGCTGAGCATTTTTTATGTTCTTGCCTTTGCTGGGACCAGTTTGAAACAGATGGGGCCATCCAGTCTTTCTCTCTCGTTGGTGTAAACGCATGTTTTCCAGTGCAATGTTTTACATGTGTAGCTCTGTTTACAGTAAAGCCATCTGAACAGAGAATTCTTCTCAGTGCTCATTTCCTGAAAACCGTTTTATATGGGATTTATGTTCACAGCTACTGTGCAGCACATCCAATGAAGTTCTCTTCTATTGCTGAGAAATGCTGCACATAGCACACAAGTGCAGACACACAGAGGTCCCAAGCATGTGACCTGTGCATGCTCAGCAGATGCATCCTGCCTTTCCAACCATATATCAGGCAGACAATTATTCTGACTGTGAAACAGCACACCAGCTGACAGTTACCAGATGTCCAGAACTTGAGTATATGTGAAAAATCTTTAAAATCCACCTGGAAAAGTATCAATCACAAGAAGGACTTTTTAGAAAATGTCTACAGGTAAAGTAGCACAGCCAAACTGCAAAAATGCGTCTCATTCTAATCATTGTTACTCAGGGTAATAAATACAGGTCTAAGAGCACAACAATATTCAGAAAATCCACACTATATCCAAAAGCACCAGATATCAGAGGCCATCTTCTATTTAATACTTAGATTTGCATGGAAAAATCTAATCAAATATATGGTGGATGGGGCCTGGTTTAAAATTCAGCCTCCAAGTTAGTTGAACTGACTGAATATATTTCCTTCCCCCTGATGAAATCACTCACTCAAAGCTTTTAATTTAATCAGTGCTGTCATTTCTGTATTCATTCTTGGATCACCAAGTACTTATGTGTACTGTTTTTCTATCTCAGTATCCAAAACCAAATGATACCAAGTACATGGTGTGAATATTAAAAAGAAAGCACAAGAAGAAACAGAAGTCCTTTAAGGAAATTATCCTCAATATCCCTTTAAAATTATGTTTCTTCTCCTACTGAAGATGGCACAGGTCAGGCACTGGGTAGTGTTATCAGAATGTAAATAAGATAAATTTACAGAAAATGTACTTGCCAAAGGCTACTGGTCAAAACCATTCATACAAAAAAAAAGGGGCAGAACCCTGTAGCTTTTTTTCCAATAGGACATTTGGTTACAATGGAAGATGGCAGCTTATGAAGAATATGTTTTAAAATCTTTCCCATGGCATTACATTCTTTACCAAGTTTGCATGATAACTACCAAAGAAACCTCAAGATAACACAGCCAACAACAACACAAAGCCTACTGCTTCAACTATTGGGAAAGGTGAGTTCATAAAAAGAGCAAAAAAGCGTGAACACTACAGGACTTGCAGCTGGAAGGGTGATATGACTATTGGTCAGCAAAGAAAAAATTATTAAAAAATTCCTTCTTATTCTCTGACTCTTCAAATATTGATTATTCTTTGAGATATTCAGAACTCATCTGGATATGACCCTGAACAACATGATTTATCTTTGAAGCTGGCCCTGACTTTGAAGCCAGCCCTGACTTTGAATCCATTCTGCTTTGAGCAGGGGATTTGACAAGATGACATCATGACGTCCATTCCAAAGTAGGTCTGATCCTACTATTTTTAGACCTGGAAAGCACTTGCTGATATTCATAGGATGCTGTATATGTTAGTTCTGCTGAATGAAGCATGACTTCAGTTTCTTTTTCCTAACATTAAGTAGAACAGTGCGATCACAGAATCAGTCTGTTTTATTTTCACATTAAATAAAACATACATGTGTTTGAATCAAAAATAAGTAGACTTTATAAAGTGTAGGTTCTGGCTTTGTTGGATGCATTTTCAAAATTGGCTCTACTTCATCAGTTTGATCACCAGTTTACCTGACGCAAAGAGAAGCAGGTTGTATTCCTGGACTCAGTCACGCAAGATTGAGCAAGTATACACTCATCAAACCAAATTAATATAGGCTTGTTTCAAAGTATTCCTAATATAGCTTTTGTAGGCTTAGCTATCCATCTTATAGTCATATGCATTGAAGCTAAAGATAGTAATTTTTAAACTTCTTTTATGTAGGAAGATTCAGTATTAATAATAGTAACTCCTGGATGACATAGATATATTACCATCATTTCTGAAACAAACAAAAGCCAGTAATTATTGCAAATTTCTGTTAACTCTTTAGAATGACAGAAAGAAAAGCCTTTGCATTTAACTGGGAATGATTTTTGCCCACATTTCCCAAAGCAAAGTGGGTTTTCCACTTTACCCTAAAGGACGTATTTTCAAAGGGAGTTAAACAGTGCTTTTCTGTGATGGTTCTGTGATGTGGTGACAACAGCATATTTTCAAAGCAGTAAAGGTTTTTTCAAGGAACTAATGACTAAGCCCCAGTGACTGATAACTTCAAGATCAGATACTGACTTTTTTCTTATCCTTTCTCTTCAGATCAGAGCCAAGCAGCCAGAGAAGGACCTCAAAGTGTCATGGGGACCACTTTCTTATCTGGAGATCTCACAAATCTTCTAAAAAGGTTGTTCTATATTGTTTTGTATTTTGCACTTTTGGGTCTTCTGTGTGGATTTTATCTACCACACTGCCACTTCCCAGAAACTGATATTTCATTATCAGAATGTAGGGCCAAAGCACACTGAAATCAGAGGCCCTCCTGTGAGTGGGTGGGGGAGGCAATGCAGTGGGTTGTATCCATTAAATATTACAGCATAAAAACTCTACTATATACTGAATACATGTGTATAGATATATATACATATGTACATACATAAATTTGTAAGCTGGTAAATATGTCATAATATTAAATAAACCAGGGCCAGGGCAAGGGCTTGAACACCAGGAAATCACACTCTGCCAACAGCATAGTCACCGAGGCTGCTGTGGTGTCAGCTCTCTCAGACACTGCTTAAGATTAGTCTGAGCAACCGTGTGCACCAAGGGTTCTTCCCAGTACGCATTTTGGACCCTGGCATTTGGAGGGGACAGGGCATAAAATATGTAGCAGTCTGAGCCCACACTGCCTGTGCCATTTGGCATCCGGACTACAAAATGATCCCTGTGTGTTTTTACTTAGTCATACAGATGTAGCCAAGGAGACCAAATAAATGTTTTAACCCTTATTTTGACATAGATTTATTCTGGGATACTTGAGTTTGAAGGTTGAAATTTAAGAGAACCAAAAGAATATCACCCACCATAATAACATAAAGGTTTTAGTAAGTTTGTTGTTTTCAGGTAATTTAAATGGTTTAGGTACAGACCGGTTGTTTCCTAAATGGACCATTGTCAGCTGGAAGATGTTTAATGTGTATTCTGGTGGGTGCCTTCAGTCTTCCCTACCACCTCCCTCCTATTCCTCTTCTAGCTCTGGGCTTGACAGTTCACCTCAAAAGTGGTCCTCGCTACTTAAATCTCACAGAGGGCTCATCACTGTGAAACTTCAGAGCTTTGATTTTCAAAAAATTTGGCCCCCCATGTAGTTCCTAGCAGGATTCTCTTGGTGTGGAGGTGGGCTGCAGCTTCAGAAGGACTAGCTATGCCAGGAGCAGTCTAGAGAAACAGAAGCACATGGGCTTGCAGCTGCCAGAATCAGGTGAGCTTCTGCATAAGGAGAGAGAAAATAAGATGGAAACAGACTTCTTAACAAAAGTCTTCAAATGTTTTTCTGGATAAATAAAAAAATAACAAACAAACAAAAAAACCCCTCATCAATGCCCAAAGGTTTATTCCATGCAGAAAAACTTAATGGACACTAAAAACATTTTCTTGACTGGCCAGTAAGACTGATTCCCACAGGGAAGAGCGACGGATAAATAGGAAGCTATTACCTCAATTTTAAATAGAGCTATCGACTTTACTCTTGCCTTAGCTCTCCATATCTATAACATGAATCACCTTATCAGATCTTTTTTTAAAAAAAAGAAAACACTCATGCTTTTTCTGATTAAAATCACTGCGGTTAGTGTACTTTTAAAAGACAGAATCAGGAGATAAAATGTGCCTTCATAAAAAACTTGATAGCCACATAAAACACATTTTAAATATGAAACATTTAGAGATGTCCTTGAAGGGCAGAAGAAATACAATGGCTAAAGGGCAATTATTTTGTAGCTCAAATCTGTCAAGTGGCAGGCAGCACCTGCCTCTTTCAGACTTTGGGTGCCGCATCATACCAGGACTCCAGTGGAAGTTGTTTCCCAGCCTTGATACAGTACTTAATTCCTTTTTTGAGACTGGAGATAATAGTCATTGTAATCTGTCATGGAGTAAGTTAAATTACTATTCTATGAGCAGGTTATGCTACAAAAAATTCTTTCTGCTTTGTGTTTAAATGCCAAATCAATGCAACTTTATGTTACACAGTAGTTAATACTTACTTCCTTCTGCAACAGTACTTAATTCCCATAAAAGTATGATCTCCTACTGCATTCAATTGCAATTTTGTCCATTCTACTCTCCACTAAAAAGACATTACTTCCACCATTTTGAAACGCCAAATTTGTTTCACTTAATATTCTCTCTAAACTGCCTCAAAATACAATAAAAAGTGTTTCTATAAATGCATTGGCAACAAAAGAAGGCTAAAAGAAATCTCCATCCTTCATTGCACATGGTAAAAAAGAATGAGGAAAAGGCAGAGATACTTAATACCAACTTTACCTCAGCCTTTGGCTGCAGTAAACCAGTTGATTTCTGGACACCCAGCCCCCTGAGCCGGAAGACAGGGAAAAAGTGCAGAATAAACCCCCCATAATCCAAGCAGAAATGGTCAGCGACCTGGTACACCACATAGACATGCACAAGTCCATGGGGCCAGTTGGGATCCACCCAAAGGGATAGAGAGAGGTGACAAAAGTGTTCACTGCGCCATTTTCAATCATTTATCAGCAGTCCTGTCTAATCAGGGAGGTCATTGTTGACTGCAAATTAGCAAAAGTGGCTCATTTACAAGAAGGTCTGGAAGATGAAGTGGTGCTCACCAGGGCTCAGTGTTGATGCTAATTCTGTTTAATAACTTTATCAATGATCTGGATGAGGGGATCAAATGCACCCTCAGTGAGTTTGCAGACAATACCAAGTTGTGTGGGAATGTTGGTCTGCTGGAGGGCAGGAAGACTCTACAGAGGGAAGTGAACAGGATAGATTGATAGGCCTAGGTTGCTGTATGCAGTTCAAGGCAAAGTGCCAGCTCCTGCATTTGGATCACAGCAACCCCATGCAATGCTACAGACTTAGGAAGGAGTGGCTGGAAAGCTGCTTGGCAGACAAGGACCTGGGGGTCCTGATTGACAGAGTTGAACATGATCCAGCTTGTGCCCAGGCAGCCAAGAAGTCCAACAGCAGCCTGGCCTGTATCAGCAATAGTATGGCCAGCAGGACCAGGGCAGTGATCATCCCCCTGTACTGCACTGGTGAGGCTGCACCTCTAATACTGTGTTCAGTTCTGGGCCCCTCGCTACAAGAGAGGCACTGAGGTGCTAGAGTGGGTCCAGAGGAGGGCAACAAAGCTGGTGAAAGGTCTGGAGCACAGTGTGGTGAAGAGCAGCTCTTCTCCCAAGTAACAAGTGAGAAGACAGGAGGAAATCACCTTAAATTGCACTAGCAGAGGTTTAGATTTTATACTGAGAAAAATTTCTTCATGGAAAAGGCTGTCAAGCATTGGAACAGGCTGTCCAAGGAAATGGTTGAATCACTATCTCTGGAGGTATTTAAAGGCATATAGATATGGTGCTTAGGGACATAGTTTAGTGGTTGGTCTAAATGATCTTAAAGGTCTTTTCAAACCTAAACCATTCTATGTTTCCACATGCTGCCTTTTCCATACATAGAGCTTGAAAAGTGACCCGTAGCCTCCCCATTCCCTATGTCCCATGCAACCCTGAGGCCAGACAGTACATTTCCTTTTCACCAGCCTTCACCTCCCGGTACTCATCTTCCTTCCCTTCCAACATTGTAATGGGGAAGTGTGAGCTCTGTCTTGCCAGAGATCATGTGGGACCAGGCACAATCTACACAATGGAAGTTGCAGAGCATGTCACTTGCACCCTGCCAGCAAATGGAAGGGAAAACAGGAATGACAGAGTTAAAAGCTTTCCCAAAGAACATAATTGCAGGGTTCAAATCCACTTACTAAAGCACAAACGTAGGTGATTACTGTAAAATATAAAAATTTCTTCTTTTGCCATGTGCAAGCAGACTGCTTTGGTCTACTGCAGAGATGAGCAAACCAAAATTAAGCTGTGAAAAGCAAGCATTAGCTCAGGGATTGCTTGCTACATGGAGAGTCTGAAGGACAGTCCTGTTAATGGGAGGAATATGCACTGGTTTAAGCTGGTAAATTAAACAGTTTTCTCACTGTTAATCCCCTGCTTGCTTGAGCCAAGAATCAGGGTCTGCCTATGCTTTTGACAGAAGCAGGACAGCGCAGGGGGGCAGAACACTGTCTCTAATCAAAGTAGCTTATCAGAAGTCTAACTCACAGCGAGAGGGAATACTGCAGAGGCTGTAATAACAAGGTAAATAACTGATATAGAGCTGGGGCTTACCTGAGAAAGACCTTTTAAGCAACAGTAGATACTTCTTTGCTGTTCTCAGACATCTATTCAGAGCCTTTGCACACTATACCAACCTCAAGCATCTTTGGCACGTTATTAAGAAAGACTAAATAAAGCCAGAAATACATTCTGCTTTTCACTCTTTAGATAACTGAGAGTTACCTGCAGCAGTAACTGTTTGTATTTAATCTATAAATTCAGAATATTTTCCTTTCACCACCCAGTTCCAGAGTATGTATTCAGACTTTGGGCTATTTGCCCACAAACTTATTAAAGTGTCCATTATCATGAGCTATATGAAATGTTATCAGGGAAGACAAGACAGGCATTTTCAGTGCAAGAGATTGTGTTGACATCCTCTGGCCTGTATCTTGATGAAAGCTGGTGTGGTCAGGCTGAGGCCACCAGACTGAGATCCCTCACAGGATTGTTTCCATCTTTTAGGATTTCCTCCTACTTCTTTCCCTACTGCTTTTCCTCAGCCAAAAAGACCTGTTAATATGGATGCTTCTCTATACTTTTAATAACTCTGGAGCATCTGAATGAATTAATTCTGCTCAATCACCCTTCCTCTGGATGATCTTTTCCATAGAATCAGAATTGTTTATGTTGGAACACATGGTGATCTTTCCCTGCAATTTTCAAAAAATTTTGAACATCTAGGAGGTAGTACAGCTTCTGCACCCCTGTCTTCTGTTGGAAGTGTACCCAGAAAGTGCAAGATTCATTATACTTATTGCTCTCTGTATTGAATGTCAAAACTTGTGACAAAAGTGTCTTTTCCTACCAGATAAGAAAGCAGATGCTGTCTAATATGGTGTGTAGAGCTCACAATGGACAGCAAATGGACTGAAACAGTTCATGTGCACAGCCTTTACCTATGCATAAGGCTGCCATTATAATCCAGTAGCAATATAATTCTCTTGCACACAATTTTCAACAACTTTTTGAATATGGAGGCTGTCATTCCCATGGCCTAACTTCTCGCTGTGCTTCTAGAACAGTGCTTAGCTCACCATTCTTGGAGGTATGACTCCTGGCTGTCCAAAGAGGCTCCATCCTGGCTCAGACTCTTTCCTGCTCAAAAGATCTAGATGTAAACCAACCAGAACTCTGATTCTGATCACTAGATTTTGAAAAATTTGAGGATCACTCAAGCAATTTTTGTCCTTTTTCATACTGGCTAGTGAGATTGTTCAGAGCAATCTCTGAATCCAAGAAGCAAAAGCCACCTTGCCTAGGGTGGAAGGCTGCAACGTCCAAGTCTATCAGCAGGAAAATGGTGGTGTCTTCACTGCTTGGTTGCTGTGATTTAACCCCATCTCGCAATTAACCACAGTGGGATGAGGGAAAGGTTAAAAGTGAGAAAAATGTGGGTTGAGGTAAAGACAGTTAAATAGGGAAGGCAATCTGATCCATAATTATTTTTGGAATTTGAGTTCTGAAATGTTTCTACTTCTTCACCTACATTAAAAATTACAAAATATTTGAAAAATACAGGGTAGGTGAATAGCACCAATGTACTGAAGGTGCATGTGTTTTAACTAAATTTGTACAACTTCAGGTGAAACTGTATAATGGAACAAGAGGTCATTTTGGTGAGAGGCTAGAGGTAGTAGCTTTCTTTAAAGAACTCTATTTCTGTCACTTTTCAGATTAAAAGGGATTTACTTTATTACAAAATATTGCATTTACATTTTTTGGTAGTGGTGCTTCTCACAAATTATTTTTCAGTGAACATCACATAAAATGTTTGATGCATTTTCCAATAAATGTTTTAAAAAAGGCTGAGCTACTTAATTAGAAATAATTGTCTATTACAGACATTGAGCCAAGTTCATATAATTTTATTGCTCCATCTAAAGATGTAATTAAAAAATCAAGATAGTACATTTCAATTTTCTCTCATTTCAATTTTCTCCATAAGTGCTAGTGAGATCTGGCTTATGCATATGATTCCAGCGGCTGTCCTGCAATTCTGCAGTAACAGAGATTCATTGAACTTGTTGAAAATATCCATACTTGAAGTAAATTTATGAAGACTGATTCTTCACTAACCAAAACTGGTATAAATCAGGAATAACTCTGCTGAAATCAATGGACTTAAAATAATTGTAGACCAATATATACAGCTCCTGCCTGTCAGATTTCATATTGTTTTTCCACAGAAGTGACTATATGAATGACCCAATGAAAACTCAATGAAATTATTAAAATTGCTTAGAGCCACAGCAACCCTACTGCTCAAATAATGCAGAACTATAGCTATGTTATGTTCATGTCATTTATATTAGTCCAACCATGCAGTATGAGAGATAGCTTTATAATTTTCTGGGATTGAAAAACATTATTTTTCTGTGCAAATATACAGATCCTAAGTTCATTTAAAATATTTGAAAATAAGTTTGAATTAATTCTAGATTAATGTGTATTAGTGTTTAACCTTAGTTATTCCCTTATTTCAATTTCTATACCAAGAAGCAGAAGTAATACCATCTGACACTGGAAGACTGTCAATGCAGTTCCTCTTCAGAGGAAATACTAGATGAAAATAATCCTAAATTCAATTTTCTCTGGGTATATTTTAGTCAAATTGTTACAGGTCATCATGAGCACCTACAGTTTTTCCAGGCACTTGACTGCCTCTCATAAATGTCAGTGTGTCAACATTTGTTTATTGATTATAATGAGGTGTAAAGATGATACAATGAAAATGCTCTTATCTGTCAAAATTACACAAGGCCTAAGCATGTTAATGAAGCCATCAAATTTCTACAGAATCCAACCCTGAATCCTATGAGGCCTGACCATTTGAGACTTCAGTGAGCCTGGCAACATTTCTGCAAGTAATGTCTTTAAGACAGTTGAAAGGAATGGTTTCTAAGAAATCACAGAGATACAAACATTTTAAAGATATTTGTATTTATAAGAATTCAATCACAGTTACCCTCGTTCAGCACCCTGGCCCTGTTTTTATGGATATAAAATGCTCTTACAAAACCTAGGCATTCCATTTACACCATCCTCTGAATCCAAGTTATCCCTGACCCTCTGAATCAAGTAGCAAAAAGGTATATTCCACACTAAAGAAGACTGTATCTTAGGTTTGAACTTTCTGTAGCTTCTGGTGTTTACCTTCTGGTACCAACTCTTTCCTGCCTAGGTTCAGTTTTGAACAGGTGCTTTTCTCTCCTCATCCAATCTTCTCTGTAAAAGCAGCAAAGGGATGGTGGAGTTATGACTTTGGTGGGTTAGAGCTGTCCGCTGTACGTCACTGGCAGCTGACATGTTGACTGACTCATTGCATGTAGATGCTTTGTGGAAGTGGAGGGTGAGTACTTCTTTGATGACAGCAGAGTTCTAATCATTTGCTCAGTGCATAATTCCACATGAGTCTCAGTCTGAACACATTTCCCTTGCTTCTCTGCTAGCTTTTGATGGAAAGGCCGTACAAAGATTTTAGAGACTGTTTTGCAGAAGGTTATAATATGTGACTGAGACCCAAAATCCCTGTAGTCTATTGTTTTTCCCCTCTTTTATCTGAAGTGAAAGATGCTTGCTTTCTTTATGAAGTACTTTAACATCTGTGTTTAGTTGTTCTGTATGCTACAGCTGTGGACTAGAGGAAGAGACTAGATGTCTGCCCATATCTGTGGGTTGTTAAATCAAATTCCATCCCTGTCTGATCTGACCCAGACTATGCAGTTATGCATTTGGGGATTTTCTTTATTCCTATAAGCCAAATTGAAGACCTCATGTTTTGTCTCTGTTCATTTGTTTCAGTTCCAGATTTTCTTTATTCCTATAAGCCAAATTGAAGACCTCATGTTCTGTCTCTGTTCATTTGTTTCAGTTCCCTGCTGGTGTTTCTCTCCTCCTCCTGTCTCCAAATTCTAGAATAGGTTATACAGCAATATCAGCCACTACTTCTTGCCTTTGAAGTTCTCTCTTTATTAGATATTTCCTGGGTGTTATTAAATGTTTCTTGGGTGTTATTAAATATTTATTAAAAATAAATACTTCTGAAAATAAAAATGTCTGGAAGCATGACCAGTGAAGGAATACTTCAATTGAACCAGGCAGAGCAGCTCTGGCAAGCAGAGTTAAATCTTTATAGTGGCAATAGCCTTGATGCTGCAAACCAGCCTATTCTTGGCTGTACTGGAATGACCTCGTAAAAAATGAAAGTTCTGGTTCCAGTAGGAGACTGGTCTACTGCAACAGAGTCATGTTGCAAATTAAAGAGGTTATTTTCTACATCTGAGTTAGTATTTACTGTATTTCTCAATTTATTGCTTCTATTACTTCTGAGAAACAATGTGAAAAATTCTGACCTTCATAACTGATGGCTTCCTTCTTACCTTCAAACTAAGCCTAAAATGATGATCAGCACATTTCTGAAAGCATCCATAAATGTTTAGAATCGGTTTAGAGGAGCTGGGTTTTCTGAGAATTAAAGACAATCTTCCATCCTTGCAGCAATGAGATTGTCACACAAGTGTAATCAGCTTCAGATATGGTAATATAAATAATAAATCATATATGTTTATATATGACTCAGGATAGCATAGAGTCATAGAATAGTTAGGGTTGGAAAGGACCTTAAGATCATCTAATTCCAACCCCCCTGCCATGGGCAGGGGCAACTCACACTAAACCGTGCCATCCAAGGCTCTGTCCAACCTGGCCTTGAGCACTGCCAGCAATGGAGCATTCACAACTTCCCTGGGCAGCCCATTCCAGTGCCTCACCACCCTTACAGTAAAGAATTTCTTCCTCATATCCAATCTAAACTTCCCTTGTTTAAGTTTGAACCTTTTACCCTTTCTCCTATCAAGTACAGGTAGTTTATTTTTTCTTGTGAATTTCCAAGTTTTTAGCTTTGCATCTTGCACTTAGAAATTAAATTGCAAGATGATAACCTCAACTCTAAGAAAATGGCCCTTATAAAAGAATTTAGGGAGATAACTTGTATCAATTAAAACTTCAGACACAATTCAGTAAAATCAAGGGTACCATCAGTGTTCTAATTAAGCAACAGTTACCTTGACAGACAGAGGGCAGTTTTGACTATGGGTTAAAGAGGAGGCTGACAGTTGAAAATGTAATTGCAATCACTGGAAAACATCCTGAGAATGCAGTGTTCACTTTCTATTCCATAGACGGTAAACAGTGCTGTTCAGAAGGAAAGTATTTAGGACAGAGTAAAAGTAGACAGAAATAAAAACATTTAAAAAAGTAAAAAACCAGGTAAGGAATGCAAGGGATTAAAAACAGTATTGACAGAAGACAACTTGGAAACCACCTTCTCAGGGCATTTCAGAGATGCCCATGATGATGATAACATGTCCCATTTAAGGTGCGTTCTCTGTAAGTTTATCAGAACTTAAATTTAAGCATTCTGTATTTTTCCCCGGAAGAAAAAAAAGAATCTTCTATAACTACAGAGAGCACCTTTCGTAACATGTAAATGTCTAGGTGAAATATTTAGTTTGCACTTCGTGAGTTGGCCAAAATAATTTTCTTCCCTCTCATTTCCCTTCACTTTACCCAGTCCTAAGTTTTAGCAAAATTTCCTCACAAGACAGAAAACCCTCCTGGAACATGTATACAGTATTGATGAAGACTTCTTATCTGTTTTGTTGAGGGCTGCTTGAAGAAGGAGTCTCATTTTTAAGCATTAACTTTATTTGCTGCTATTGATAAGTTTTATTCTCTGTCAATGTTTTTAAAATGATCTGTAGTTCAAATTCTAATGCTGGAATGAATGGTATACCATAGTCTGTAATATTTTACAGTTACATGATATAAATTCTTAAGTGGATTAATTTGCAAGTAATAAAATATTTTATTATTTTTATAATAATAATATATATTATATTTTATTAATAATATTTTATTGAGTGACTGAACATAGGATACAAACCCAGCTGTTGTGTAATTGTGTTTTAATAAACACATTCTTTTTTTCTGGCCATATAGCTGACTATCAACACTGGGACAGGTTTTGAATGATGGCTTACACCTTTCCAGTAAATCCAATTGTCCCCTACCTCCACCTGGCTGGAGGCGGGGCCCCTCTAATAGTCATCACATTGGTCACTCACGTCTTGTTGAC
>JARCZZ010039492.1:0-18639 GCA_030323915.1 Brotogeris chrysoptera | reverse complement strand
TCTGTTGATTTAATTAGAAATATAGCACTGAAATCCTTTTGTTATAGATAGAAAGCAAACTAACAACAACAAAAAAAACCATAAAAAAAACTCCAAAACACAAAAAAAACCCTCAAGCAGTAGTTTGTTACATATATGTCCTCTATTTTTTTATTTCTGTGGGTTCTGCTATAACAGAAGCAAGCTGGCACCTGTGAGCACTGTATCACAGAGGTGACTTTTCAGCTGTAACTGCATAAAAGCTTTGTACCCAACAATAGAAAGCTAGCTTCAAACATCACTAATTACCTAGAGAACCAGTCCAGGGTTTAGATACAATAGCATCAACCCTTAGTAGTCATCATCTCAGGAATATCAGTGGCTAACAAGCTTTACCTTCTTACTACTTTGGGAAGAAGCCATGCAGATATAGAATAGACTCTTTCAGTTGGAAGGGCCCTACAATGATCATCTAGTCCAACTGTCTGACTACTACAGAGCTGACCAAGAGCAATAAAAAAAAAAATAAAAATCAACAGTTATTTTATTAAGGGCATTGGTTAAATGCCTTTTAAACACCGAGAGGCTCGAAGCATCGATCACCTCTCTAGAAAGCCCATTCCAGTGTTTGACCACTCTCTCAGTAAAGAAATGTTTCCTAATGTTAAATCTGAACCTTCCCTGCTGCAACTTTGAACCATTGCCTCATGTCCTTTCACTGGATCCCAGGGAGAAGAAATCAGCAGTTCCCTCTCCACCTCCCCTCCTGAGGAAGCTGCAGAGAGCTATGAGGTCACTGCTCAGCCTCCTTCTCTCCAACCTTGCCAAACCCAGCATCCTCAGCTGCTCCTCACAGAACAAGGTTTCCAGCTCTGTCACCACCTTTGTTGCCTTCTCTAGACACAGTCAAGGACTCTCACATCCTTCTTAAACTGTGTGGCCCAGCACTGCACACAGTGCCCGAGGTTGAGGTTGCACCAATGCTGAGTATAGCAGATAATCACCTCTTTTGACTGGCTGATGACACACTGTTTGATGCACCCCAGAATGGGTTTGCCCTCCTGGCTGCCAGGGCACACAGCTGACTCACATTGCAGGCCCTGCTGTCAGCCAACACCCCCAGGTCCCTTTCTGCAAGGCAGCTCTACAAACACTCCTCTCTGTCTATACTTGTGGCCAGCGTTATTCCACCCCAGGTGCAGAATCTAACAGTTGAACATTTTAAATTTCATGGCACTGACGATTGCCTAGTGCTCCAATCTATGTCTCTCTGCAAGGCCTCTTGTCCCTTGAAAGACTCAATAACAGCTCCCCGTTTGGTATCATCAGCAAACTTGCTAATGGTGCATTAACCTCGTGCATCCAGATCATTGATACCAACATTGAAAAGGTATTAGGCTGCCTAACCGCGTTTGGATTACCCTTAATCCCTTGAAACGAGCCGAAGAACTCAACCTCCCCACAGAGCGTGACAAAAACAAAAGTTAGCCTACGAATAACTAGGAAACGCTAGGTTTAGAAGGTATTTTTTTGCACTCTAACCTACAGCAAATTAAAACCACCGTGGCTCTAAGTTTCCCCTAAATCTCCACCGCTCAGAGGACACCGTATCTAGACAAAGTAAAGCGGAGGCGTGACACTCGCGTGGGGCTTCACGGGTTTGGCCCCGCCGGGGCTGAGGGAAGGAGGGAGGGAGATTAGGCCATGGAGAAGGGAGGCGGGCATCGCATCCCGCAGCCCCTAAGGGGGCCGAGCCCCCTTCCCCGCCCACAGCTGAGCCGCCCGCACTTACCGGGGTGAGCGGGCAGTACTGGGGGGAGGGGGAGGCAGCCGAGGCTCCCGTTACCGTCGGGGGCTGGGGGGCGGGAAGGGGGAGTGAAGGGCGCAACCGCCCTCCCCGCGCAGCTTCCCAAAAACGCCGCTCTACTCAGCAGCCAATAGGAGACATCCGTCGCGCGCGCTTTCGATCATCGCGAGAGGTTTTTTCGCCATCGTTTCCCCCCTTCCCCCGCCCTTCCCTTCTTCCCTCCACCGCCGGCGCCCGGTAGCGAGCGCAAGGCGGGGTTTTCGCAGGCGCCATTTTCTCTTCTCACGACCGAGGTCGCTCTCGCTTTCTTTTGCCGTCCCCCCACACCGCTTCCATCGCGGCTCCCACTGAAGGTAGGTAAAACGACCAACCGGCACCAGCGCACAGGCTACTGCCCTCTTGCCGGTGCCTGAGCCTGTCTGATCCTAACCCTCACGGAGGGCAGGGCGCAGCGGGGGTAGCCGCCTCCCGCGCCCTGATGGGCAGCGGCTTTACCCAGTGGGACGGCGCTGGTTCCGCGCAGAGGGGAAGCGGCGGGGCCAATCGCGAGCTGGGAGAGTCGGAGGTGCGCGTTGGAGGTGGGGGCAGCTCCGCTTTCTCTCCCTTGCGCGGTGGGCCTCGGCGGCGGGCGCAGGTACACGTACCCGCGGAGAGGTGTAGCCGGGGCCAGCGAGGGGGGGGCGGTGCGCTCTCTCTGGGTGGCGGGGTGCGGATATAGGCTGGGCCGAGCCTTGGGGGGGCCGCAGAGCCGGCGCTGCGTGAGGCCCGTGCCTCCCCTGTTTTGGAGCCCTGTGGGCTCCTACTGGGACGGCGGTTTAGCGGGGTGAGCGCTGTATGGAGGAAGAGGACAGTGTGGAGTCGCTTGGGGGTGACTCGTGAGGAGGCTGAGAGCAGTCGGTGGGTCGCCCCGCCCTGCGTGAAAGGCGAGAAGGGTGGCCGATGTTGTACGAGCGGCCCTGGGCCTTGCGACTCAGTCAGTGTGGCTCTCAAGGAAGGGCGGTGTGGTGGAGGCTGGCAGCGGTAGCGGGTTCTTTCTAAGGGCGGGGGAGCGGCTGCCGCCGCCTTCCTGCGCTCGCCCTTGGTAACTGCGCCTGGGGCGAGTTGTAGGGAATTATGGCGGGTGGAGGGGAGGGCTCTCAAGGCCGCGGCCTGGGCGGGGGCGGCCGTGGGAGGCCGACTGGGCTTCGCCCCGCGTCTCGGCCCGTCACTTTCGGGGACCGTGGCCGCGGGGCTGTCTCCCGAGGCCACTTGCGCCGAGGCCGCCGGGCGCCTCCTTTGTGTCCTCTTCGGGCAGAGAGGGCTAAATCTCTCTGCGACCGCGTGGTGGAGGCGGCTTTTCCGCTCCCGGCTCCGCCTAGCAGCCGGCAGCCGCCATTACAGCGGCCGCCATTTCTGCTGGTCCGCGCTTGGCGGGGCGGTGGGGGTTACGTAACGCTGGCGTTTTCCCCGCCTGCCGCTGGCCGGATCGCCGTAAGTGGGGAGCGAGCCGAGCCGGCGGCTTTGCCCAGCTCCGTGTGTTATGTCTGTGGTAACTGGTGTTGCCTCCCGCGTTCCGTTGCCGCTTTACCCTTTAGCTTTTTTTTTAAATAGCATTAGTCAAGGTGATTTCGCGCGGTAGCGGAGAGCACTCTCTAGAGGCGGCCAGGGGTGGTTCTGCATGGCGGATAGATACGCGCGAATAGGGGAGACTAAGCCCTGAACAGTACATTACAGTTCACTTCCTGCAGCCTTAAAGTTCTTGGGAATGGTTAGAAATAAAACAACCGGGGTCCTAGAGGGCTATTTAAACTGTCTAAAAATCTGCCCAGCTTCTCCCTGTTCTCACCCCACATAACAGCGTTTTGGCAAACGTCTGCCTGAGTATTCGCCTTCAGTAAATGTGGGATTCTCATGGCTCACTTCAGGTGCCTGGAAAGACTAGCATGTCCTGGGAAGGCAGTGCCTGCTGTTAGCCTGCACAAGAGGGCAACAGTTATAAATGAACAGTTGCCTTAGAGCATGTTTAAACAGTTAGAAGCACCTCTTTCTTTTTTCTTTTTTTTTTTTTTTTTTTCCTCCTTTCTTTATTCGTGGGTGCCATCAGAATGAGTGTTGGTAGTTTGCTGGGACAAAAAAATTGATAAAATACTAAAGAGAAATGCGTGATTGCAAAAGTATTTCCTTTGCCTAGACTTCTTTTTAATGTGACTTCCTAGTGTTGCAAGATAAACTTAACAAAAAGCAGGTTGCAAATAAGATATTTATTTTGGAAAGTCATAGTGAAGTTCACCTGCTTTTTCTTTTTTATTTTTTTTTTTTTAATTATTTCCACCGAGGGATCTAGGACCCAATTGTTACATAGTGTCCTTTAAAAAGTAAACTCAATGCATGTGTATCATCTGACATGTTGAAAAGAGGAGCTGGATGCATGTTCACTTTAAATATATGAAAACAATTTTTAGTAAATGCAGTTAGCATGTGCCCCAAAACTATAATTCAGACATTGATTGTTTCCTTGTAAGCTTGCATACTTGTTTTCTGTCTCCTTAATAGTTGTGTGTTTTTCCAGGGTGTGCTTTCTCTTTCATAGAGAAAAGCTTTGCAGGAAAAACTCAAGTCAAACCTCTGGTTTTGGCTGTAGCGAGAATTGGAGCTATAAGTGGGCAGTCACAACTGATAATGTACTGTTTTCATAGGCTCTTGAAGCACGTCTGTTGGATTTTGATCCCTCCCAGAACACTTTGAGTTTTTGTCAGCAAGGATATATAACAGGGGTAAGTTCTGAAACCAGGCATTTCCTTATGCCTTTTCCTTTTAGAACAATGTACAGTTTGCCTTTTCATGGAAGAGATGATCTTGCTTTTCTGTTCTTCAACAGATTTTGCTTGCCAACCTAAGAAAGAAGGGCAATGGAAACTGAGCAACAGGAAGAGACCTTTACCAACACAGAGACAAATGGTAAATTTTTTAAAGGGCTATTTTTTTCTTAGAACCTCTGTAAGTTTCAGTGTTTCTAAATATTTAGTAATGCATTAACTGTATCAGATGTTTGTATCAGCAGTAGCTTTGCCTTCTGTATTAAGTCTCTTTTAGTTAGACAATATTTTTATGCATGCTTCTGAAGTGTGAACACAGTCTTTCTTATTTATCCCCTCTTTTAGGCGTGGGATAAATAACTGCAAGTTATGACTGTCCTAGGTTCAGCTGTACAAGTCATTTACCGTCTTAGCTGGTGCAGTGCTGTGGTTTTTGACTTTCAGCCTGGGAACAGCGCTGATAACACCAATGGTTTTAGTTGTTGCTAACTAATATTTACTCCAACGAAGGACTTTCTTAGTCTCATGCTCTGCTGGGAGGAAGCAGAGACAGGATGCCTGACCCAAACTAGCCAAAGGGGTGTTCCGTACCACAGCACGTTATACCCAGTATGTAAACTGAGGAGTTACCCGAAAGGTGCAGATCACTGCTCGGGTCAGACTGGGTATCGATCAGCAGGTAGTGAGCTGTTGTATTCTCTCCCCTTGTTATTTCCCTTATCGTTATTATTATTGGTGATAGCAGCAGTGGTTTGTGTTATACCTTAGTTACTGGACTTATTATATATATATAATATATATATACAGTTACTTATATATATATGATATAGTATACAGTTACTTAGATACTGTTCTTATCTCAACCTGTGGGAGTTCCATTCTTTCGATTCTCCTCCCATCCCTCTGGGAGCAGGGGGCGGGGGGGGGAGTGAGTGAGCAGCTGCATGGTTCTGAGTTACTGGCTAGGCTTAAACCATGATGATGACTAAGAATGTGAAAATATTTCATAGCTAAATATTCAGTACCAGTGTGGCAAGTACAAATGTAAGAATACTGTCTGGCATATCCATTAATTGTATTTTTTTATTGCAGTTTTTACATGCAGGAGTATAAATAGGTGAAATACCTCTAAAGAGCTTTGTGGAAAGCTTACCAGGCATAATTAGGGAGGAAGCTAGGGTCTAAGTGTCATTCATTCAGCCAGTTTTTTTCCAAACAGTATTTGAAGTGCCACTTTACTATTGTTCCACCAGTATTTCAGTGTTGGACAAACTGCATTTGAGCTTTTTGCCTAAATGTTTTTCCCAATTGTAAACTGTAAGTAAATAGATACTAAATGGGTAATGCTGCATGACATGCTTTAAACAGCGTGTCATAAATTTCTCTCTTGCTGCATGCAACATTCTCATTTAAAACATAGTTCATAGATTTTAAATGGGTTTTTAATAGTTAATCAGTATGTAAGCTAATGAAGGCCTGTTTCTGTCCTGTGGCTGCTCAGAGGCCTCAGTAATTAATTAGTGTTGGGCTAATAGGAAAGAATGTGTTAAGAATACAGACCACAAATTTGGCATGTGTTCTACTTCATGTGACTTAGAAAGTTAAATAAATGTTTGTGTTTCCCCCCTATGGATCTCTCTATAGGCAAACGTCCTGCGGAAGATATGGAGGAAGAGCAGGCCTTCAAGAGATCTCGGAACACAGATGAGATGGTTGAATTGCGCATCTTGCTTCAGAGCAAAGTATGCTTTTTTGATTTTACTGATTTTTGTTTATAGCACTTCTCAAGATGGTGACAGTGTATGTTGGGATATATGTTTATTATTGATGTATTTTTTTTAATATGCGGTAACTTCCCATGAATATCTTCAAATGTGCATGAATAGTGGTAAAAATTGTATTGTGATGGAATTACCTTCAGAGGTTCTTCCAAAGGGTAAGATCCTAAGGATTAGTACTGTTATTTTTAACAGATGTACTTGTTGGGGTGGGGGGAAATAGAGCAATAGAGAAAGTGTTCTAGTATTTGAGAGGAAGATTGTTATGTTGAAGGGAATGACTGTATATTAATCTTTGGAAAGGAAGGATCTTAGAATACGATCAGCTAGTGATTGTAATTTAAATACGAGAGGTATAATGAGAACTTTCTTATTAGTAACTCTTCCAAGCAGATCTGCTAAACTTGTTCATATATATCGACAGGAGTAAAGATGGGAGTAATACTTAGGGCATTCCAGTGGGTCTGTTGATGACAGTAGTTAGTTACAGTAAAGTTGATACGTATAGCTTTCCTTAGGTGTTTCTAGTTACTACAGATGTCTTGTACTTAAGTATTTCAAGTCTTTTGCATTGGCATGGAGAAATGTTACCTTAACCCTGTGTTACTTTTCTGTCTGACAGTCAAGTTACCTGGCGTATTGCAAAATGTTTTGTATGCTGTTAACATAATGTGTGATCCATGTAATAAAGGCAGTGGTTTTGCCTGTAATCTTTGAAATAAGATGGTAAAAATACAGCTTTGCAGTTACTTTTCTTTACTATCTGCCAGTTTATTCCTGTTGATGTTAGAAACTTAGAAGTTAGTGGCTTTAACTTTTTTCAGAATATACTGTTCCAATAAGTCAGTTAAGGTACAGAGGTATAAACCAAAATTAGCGCTTGAAATTATCAAGAAATGCTTGGAATGCAGTAGAATTTGCAAATGCATTCATTTAAAAATGAAAAAAAGCCAGACTGGGGGAAAAGCTGATCAATTGAGTTAGGGAAATTGTTGACTATGGTACATTTCTACAGTATATTTTTGAGAGCTATAGTGTATGAGATTTGGGAAGAATTGCGTAGCAACTTCTGTCTAGAATTGAATCAGTTGCAAAACTGAATATTCTTCCCTTTCTTTAGTTCAGTGATAAGAGTTGTTGGCCCATTTTTTTCCAGGGACAAGCTGTATCAGTTTGTTTCAGCTTGATTTGAAACTTTCTAAAGCAGTGCCTGCCTGCCCCCAGTCCCCAAGCGAACAGTGGCTAAGATAGATTTAGCATTTTTAGTCTTGAGTTAAAAAATATATTGTGGTGTGTTGGCATAACTTAACTTCTGAAAACTATTTTCCAGAATGCTGGAGCAGTGATTGGAAAAGGTGGCAAAAATATTAAGGCACTTCGTACAGACGTGAGTATCTATGAGTTTAAACTAATTTAACACCAATTCTTTCAGAGCACTACATCAAAAGATTTTCTAGAAGTGGGAGCAACTCAACTCTAGGCATCAGTAGCCTAGTTACAAGCCATTTGTATTGATTGCTAGAGTAGATAACTTAATTCCCCAATTCCTGTTGTAATAAAAACCCAGCTCGACTCATGCAGAAGAGGTTTATATTAAATCTCTTCACTTTTGAATAGGATTCTGCTAAATTTCACACTTCAAGTGCACTAACATCCTAATTAGAAGTATTGACAAAGCTTTAAACTCTTAATTGTACCATTTCTCATATGTGTGAATCAATTACAGTACTACTGAAACCAGTGCAGGTGGCTGGCTTAACCCAGTGATAGAGGAACTTTTAACCTTCCCTTAAAAAAGCAAAGAGACAGAGTTATCCATCTGTTCTTTAAGAGCTTGCACATGAAGCATCAAAGCATATTTAAATGTGGGTATAGGACAGTAAAGGAACATTCTGGTGTTACTTGGGAAGCACTTTTACATGGTCATGACTTACTTGCCTGTTCACATTTTAGACTGGGTTGACTCTTGTGATTAGACACATGCTCGGCATTAATGTTGTGTATTATTTATAAAACTTGGCAGTGCTTCTGAAATTCCATTTGTTTACACTCCTGTACTTAACATCAGCTACAGTTTCAGCAGTTTTCCCAATCAAGACTGTTCAACACAAGATTTGTCAATATATATGAATACAAATCAGTTCCAACTACGTTGATAAACTACTGCAAACAGATTTAAGTTGAAATGGTCAGGAATTGTACATATGCTCACTAACTTCGGCAGCTAGTTGATTTTTTTTTTGTTTTTAGGGTCCTTCTTTTTCCGTGGGTTGTTTCTTTTTTTTTTTTCTTTTTTTTTTTGTTTGGTTTTTTTTTTTTTGAATCAATACATCACCTAAGTCCAGATAATCTAGATTGGTCTGGAAAACTACCTTTCCCGATTTGCCCAAGGTTCTAGTAATATGGATCTCAACAGGTTTTGTGTCTGCCCTCATGAGCCAGCCTGCTACTGAAACATATATTTAAAGTAGTTTAGTCAGTTCAAGTGACTCATTTTTAAGGTCCATACTGTTAAGCCACAGTCGGTGTAGCAATCCATTATGGTGTTAGTCTTCAGAACAACTTAAGCTTGTTTCATTAATTGAGAGTAATGAGTATAGTTTGTATTAAATTAAAATTCATTGCTTTTCCCCCTCTTCCCTCTCCTTGTTTTTTTGGCCATATATCTCCGTTGCCCATGTACTGGATCGACTTGCCCCTGCGTTGCCCACCATGACGTTGGCCCATCCGCCCCTGAACGCCCATGTGAAACCCTGGTTGGCTATGCCCAAAAATGTGCTCGTTGCCAAACGGGTACCATACTTGACAACTTCTGATTGAATGCCCATGCCCAATGCCAACATCCACGAACGCCAATGACCAATGCAGTACAATGCCAGTGTTTCAGTCCCAGACAGCAGTGGCCCCGAGCGGTATGTCCCAACAGTTTATGCCTCACTGCCTGATTAGAAAGAGAGAAATGTATTATATTACCTGCCTTTGATATAATTAAATAGTATCCCCTTATAGACGGTGTATTGTTTTTTTTCAAGTTTTCTGTCTTATTTTCCCCATTAAGTCTTTTTGTCACTGAACTTTTACGTGAGTTGCCCACCCAAACAGTCCACTAATTTTATTTCAATGGAAGGAGCACAGCTTCAAGTGTTGCATATTTGCTGCATTGTAAATCAAATTGTTCCAAAATAGTCTCTCGCTCTGTCTTTGTGGCCCACCTTGCTCCCTTCAACATTGCCTGTTCATAATTATTTCTGATGAAATGCTAACTCTGGTTCACTTTCTTCGCTTCTCATTTGTTACGTCTTTTTTTTGTCTTGCATTTGTATTTGTTTTTCTTGGAGAGCCCATTAGTAATCTGATTTCTAACTGGTTTCATAACCTTACTCCAGATACGATGTTCACCACTCGCATATCCCACTTTTTACATGAGTAGGTGTGCCAGTTTTACCGATGTAATTGCGAGGGTATCCTCAATTAGTGGTGGCGGGGAACATGAATATTCGCTTCACCTTTCAGTTCTGCGTCAGTTTCTTGCCCACTTAATCTGAGCCCTTCCAAAAGCCCATTCTGTCTTTCTCTCTCTCTGCAAGAGCTACCTTATCTTAAATTTATCATGCATATATACTGGGCATAAACAAAGGTGCATGTGTTGTAAATTGAGCAAACAGGTTTACTTTAAATGGGGACTATTAATTGTGAACTCTTCTGTGTAGTAAATCTTCTTAGAATTTTGTATATGATGATGAAAAGGATTTACTTTTTCTTTTCCATCTTCTCCATTTTGGCTGGCGTTATGTTCTCCAACAACAGCATCTTGAGTATCAGTGCAGATATAGAGACAATTGGAGAAATCTTGAAGAAGATTATCCCTACTTTGGAAGAGGTATGTCAAACAATGTTCGTTTCTTTTTAGAGGTAAAAGATGAGCATATGAAACAAGATGGTTCTAGGTTTGCCACTCCTTAAATACAGAAAGTTAGAAAATAAAACCAAAAAGCCTTTTAAAGAAGGTTATGGCTTTCAAAGTACATGTTGGCATTTTTTGATAGAGGACAATCACTATTTAATAATATATAATTTCAAACAGCTTCTCCCCTTTGAAAATATGAGTTTTCTGAATTGTTTTGTCCCGACTTTGAAGTAGTTATGCTGTAATTTGTATCCTGTGTTGGCTTTGTAAATGAGTGTTGCACTGTTTGATACCTTCTTAAACCTTTCTACAAGTTGTACAATGTAATAAGGAAAAGAGGTTCAACATCAGCTTATGTTCAGGTGAGACACTTAAATAGTTGTGGTCCTGTCAAAGGAAGTACGTGATTACAATTTGGCAATAATCAAGTCATAGCATTTGGAAAAAACCCAAATACTTTAAATTTTTATGTGACTAACATTATTTTCCTTGTATACATTTTTCTTACAGTATCAACACTACAAAGGCAGCGACTTTGACTGTGAATTGAGACTTCTCATTCACCAGAGTTTGGCAGGAGGAATTATTGGTGTCAAGGGGGCTAAAATTAAAGAACTCAGAGAGGTACTTCTTGCCTGTTCTTCTGAGGTTTGGGTTTTGTTCAGTAAACAACTTCAGTGTTTTGTGTTCATAAGGCACAGGTGTATCTTTTATGCAGTAATTTGTTCAGAACATGCTGCATACATGATTTGTTACTCCTGAGGTGGATTTATGAATTGCAGATTCCTTACAAACCCTCAGAAATAAAATGTTGGTGATAGAGCTTTGGACTTCTTGTCAAGCTTGTAAGCAATATTTGTGGTAATGTTTTTAAAGAAAGTTTAGGTGTTTTTTTTTTGTTTTTTTTTTTTTTGAGGGTTTTTTTCTTAAAATGGTATTCATTACTCCTAAAATGAACTGCATAGACTATATATGTATTCATGTGGTTGGACACGCAAAATGATTTAAAGTGAATGCATATCTACAAAGTCTTACAATGGTAATTCAGTAGGTGCCTGAATATTACTGTAAAAAGGCTTTATTTTTATAATTAAAAAAAATTCCTACCTCCTGGAAGACCATTGTTTTCTTCTAGTATAGGAATGACATCCAAAAAACCTAGTGGTCTCTATGAACTTAACTAACTATGCTTTTTGTCCTTCCTTGGCATTGTGTCAAGAGGCAGTTTCAGGTCAGTTCAGGTATAAGCTGATACCTGTTTGCATGGGCTGAAGAAAGCAACTTTACGAGACATAATGCCAGCAACATCACTCTCTTGCATCCAAAGTATGTTTTCTTGACATGTGAAGGTTAATGCAACCTGTAAGGTATTACTGGATATGTGGTTATTCTGCTGTATGTAATTAAACAGTGGTATAGATGAGCCATAATTGAAAAAGTTTTACATTTTCATATAAAACTGTCAGTACAGATCTCTTTAAAAAAAAAAAGTAAAAATTTGTTGTGAGAATTCAGAAGCAGGCATGCAGGCTGGGAATTTAATTATCTTTTGGATCCTTTCTTTAAAAATGTTTTGGTGGGTTTATAAATCTGTTTAAATACTTAGGTTAGACAATCTTGGATTTTATTTTTTTTTCTTCAACAGAACACTCAAACCACCATTAAGCTCTTCCAAGAGTGTTGTCCTCATTCTACTGACAGGGTGGTGCTTATTGGTGGAAAACCTGATAGAGTCGTTGAATGTATCAAGATTATCTTGGATCTTATCTCTGAGGTAATGTTTATTAAATTTATTCCTTCATTGTCATTCATAGAATCATAGAGTAGTTAGGGTTGGAAAGGACCTTAAGATATGCAGTTCCAACCCCCCTGCCATGGGCAGGTTCATGAGTGTTTGGGACCTGTGAAAATGGTATCTTTCAGTTTATATTTCGAATTCAGTACCTCCTACTTTCCCAGTAACAAAGCGGTTGACTGCTGCCACCTTTTGAAACCATTTATGTTTTCTAGAATTGGGGAGCACCATATGGGGGAGGGAAGCAATTTTTGGTACTGATGGGCTATTATTCATACTTTACATATCACTAAGATGCAAAAATTGAAGAGACAAATTTTATTTGCCACTGATCAGTAACAGCAGCTTCTCTGTCACAGTTAAATTCACAGGAAATGCATCACCATCTCCTCCTTTTTTACCAGCATTGTGAAATATAAATAAATTCATATTTATTCATTTAGTGTATATATATATAAAATATTCCAATTATAATGGTCCTGTTTGGGCTGGTGGGGGCTTTTTTTGTTTGTTTTAGTCTCCAATTAAAGGACGGGCCCAGCCTTATGATCCCAATTTCTATGATGAGACATACGACTACGGTGGCTTCACAATGATGTTTGATGATAGAAGGGGACGCCCAGTAGGGTTTCCAATGCGTGGAAGAGGAGGTTTTGATCGAATGCCCCCTGGGCGTGGTGGACGACCCATGCCTCCATCAAGAAGAGATTATGATGACATGAGCCCTCGCAGAGGACCTCCACCACCACCACCAGGTCGTGGTGGTAGAGGCGGCAGCAGAGCTCGTAACCTTCCTCTTCCTCCTCCACCCCCTCCTCGTGGCGGGTGAGTTGTTGCATAAATGCATTATACAAAGTTCACATTGTATGCAGTCACCTAAAATATGTTAATTTTTCCATGCTTCCATGTTGGTAGTGATTATGGGAGGATTGCACATGTACTAGACCAGGGAGTATTTTGAAAATCACTGGAATTTTATTATTTGCTGCACAGTAGTAGTCTACTAGGACTATAGATCAGAAGCTTTGTGTCATTCAGTACTTGGCTAGAGTAGTTTGAAATGAAGTTGTTCGTGAACCATGAATGTGAAAATTTAAATTTGAAAAAACAAATTAATTTATAAGCGAAAGAATTTCGTTGTAATGTTGCTTCCCTTTCATTTTAGAGATCTTATGTCCTATGACCGACGGGGCAGACCCGGAGACCGTTACGATGGCATGGTATGAGTTTAAAATTTACCTTTTTCTGTTTTCATAAGCACAGTTAGAATACTGACTGTCTGAAGATACTGTTGCTGAATGCATGCCCTTAAATATGGGACATGCATGATTTTAATGATAAAACTAAAATGTTTTGTCCATACAAATGGTCCCTTCTCTGGAGGAATGTCTAGGGTGTAAGTGGTATTTGAGACATCTGTGTTCTTCCTTTCTGTATCATTTTTGATGGCAGGGAGAAAAGTTTGACTGTGCTTCATCCTGCAGGTTTTCTTGCACTGACCATTTGTTAGTATTTTTTAATGAGGGTGACAGAAATGGGACTTGTTAGGTTTTTTCAGATTAAGAAAACATTTCGGAACAATGCTTTCCTGAAATTTTTTGAATCATACAAGCATCTTAACACTGATGTTGCAAACACGCGTTATACACGATGTAATACAGATTATAGAATAGTGTCTAATTAAGAGCTCTAGTTAATCTGGAAGGTGATTGCTCTTGAATCAGTTCTTGTCTATTTGCTAGTTTATCTGTCTGCAAAAAAAAAAAAAAAAACCAACACTGTAATTCCAGATGTTTCAGAGCTAGGACCACTGCTAAGTTGAATCCTAAATTAAATTTGGTACATTCAACCATATTAATGCTAATACTTGCAGAGCTAAAAAATCTTATAGTATATGGGATCTTAAAAAAGGCTTAAATATATTCTTCCATGTTGTATTCTGAAATGTGACTTCCCAGCTGTCATCTGCTGTTGTTCTAGATTCCTCTTTCCTGGGAAGAGAAATCATATGTCTGGGAGGTAAATCTCTATAGTAACAATCTTCTTTTCTCCTCTGGCTTTGTTTGGCACCTGCTTTAAGATGACGGGTGAGACAAGATTTTTTCTTTTAAATGAATGGAAGAGCTATGAAATGGGCTACCTAAATGGGCTTTACATATTTCCTCCTTGGGAGTAAGGTTTACTGGAAGTACGTAAGAATGTCACATGCTTATTTTAAATATGCAACGGAAAAATTTGCACAGTATTACAAAAAAAGTGTTACCCATGCTACTTTACGTGTTAAGAAACTGGAAGAATTGAGAAGTATACCTCCAAGATTCCTTATTCATATTTACATGTTCTCAAAGCTCAGTTTTTGTGCTCTTACACTTGCAGCTAATAAAGCCAGTGCTAGAGCATATAAAACTGAGCATATAAACCTGCCCGTCTTTGAATGTGTGGTTGAACACAGTCTTTCTTGGCTTGACTCTTGGGCAGTAGTGTGTTCTATTTTTGTTCCATTCCAGCTGGAATACAAAATCTGTTCAGCCTGACTTTTGTCAGGTTGACCTTTGCTTTTTTTACATAAGTTCCTACAAGTAAGTGTAGTCATCTCTGTTCATTTTTTTTGTTTCAAAGAGCAATTTTTATCTCCTCTTCACAGAGAGGCTGCTTATGGCTTTGAGTCTTTATGACCAAATATCATAGCCTGGTTAAAGTGAGGTCTGCTTCCCAATAAAAACTGCATTTAGATTCTAGTTTTAGTTAACCATCATACTAGTATCCTAAATTGTGTAAGCAGATAGGAGGTCTTCACGTAGATTGTGAGGCTGAAGCTGGAGGTGTCATGCCATAAATGTAAGATCTTGCTGTGCCACCCTTCGTTTCCTATGGAAACCATTCTCTAGCAAAATTTAAACCAGAGTAACTAAAAGTGAACTAAGCAATGCATGGGAAACATAGCTCTCAGTGAGCAGAAGTGCACTTTCATGTAGATTCTATTTTAGAATAAAATGAAATAGTAAAAATAAATAGAATAAAATACTAAACCAGAATAAATTCTATTACAAGAAGTAGTCTTTTACATAGATGCAGTAAAGGGCAAGAACAGCTGCTTTTCTCAGACAAACATTTCAAAAATCATGGAAATGTTGAATGTACAGATTGATTGGGGTTGGTTTTGGTGGTGTGGGGTTTTGGTGGTGGGTTGGGGTTTTTTTTTCCTGGGTGGGTTTTTCTTTTTTGAGGGTTTTGTTTGGGTTTTGGTTTTTTTTGGTTGGTTGTTCTTTTTTCCTTTTTCTTTTGTTTTTTTTTGTTGTTTTTTTTTTGCCAGTTCTCTTCTTCAGTAAAGGCAGAAAGATTGAGTAGTCCAGGACGTTTAAAACTGGATGCTGAACTGTGAATTTTCTGGAATTCCAGAGATACAGAAGTATTGACAGCCTTGTAAATGCTGAGATGAGAAAAACACATTTTGATTTTAAAAGACAGGTTAATTCCTCTTGCTCATGACAAGTCACCCACCAAAGAAGATACTTGTTTGTTAGCCCATTCAATTATGCACTGCTGTTAAAAGAGTTCATTTGGCTTATAATACTTTTTGGAGTTTTTTCCTGAAAGACAGGTTGTTTTGTTTTTTTTTTTTGTTCCTCTGTTAACAGAGCTATATATTTCTTTGTGTAACTGCTCCAAATCAAATGCCTATGGACTGTAAGGGCTATTCTGACAGATTAAAAAAGACTGAATGTATTTCCAGTATTTCTTTTTTAACACACTCGTCCTCAGGGGTCTTTCAGATACATAAATGCATGCAGATACCAGAGGAAAAGAGTGGAAAATAAAGCAAACAAGCATATAAAGTAATTTTATCCCCTTGCTTCTTTTTTTTTAATTAACTGATCAAGTACTGAAATTTAAAGTACTAAAACTTTTTAAATCCGAGTTAATAGTTAAATCGGAATGTCTCCTATTAAGTGGACAGTCTCTTCAGACTTCTGTGGTTTTAGACTTCTAATGTACTTTTGTTCCTTCAAATGCTTCTCAGTTCTTGGGCCTTTTTTTTTAACTTAAATGTATGTGTACGTACACGTGTCCTGATGTACAGACATTTGAATAAAGGCACATACCTTTAAAAAAGTGCACAAAATGTCATTAATGTTTGAGATGTAACATTAACAAGCACATAAAGGCTCAGTAAAAGAAGAGTGTATGACAGCTCTTCTATTTATCCATGCGGATGTTGGATGAAAGTAACAAAATTTCGCTCTCCTAGGTCACTGTGGGGAAAACAAAAAAAAAACCAACAAAAAAACCAAACAAACAACCCCCAAAAAAAACCACCGCCAAAAAAACCCAGAAAATTATGACAAAAGGATTTTACATCAGTTAGGACCGAATGGATTTCCTTTCATTAGATGTAAAAGTCAAGCTGCCCAGCCAGTGTGTCATGGCTTCTATTGTAGTAACAGTAGTCAGTAGCGCAAATCCATAGAGCAGAATATTGTTAGGTGTGTTGAAAGCCTGTTAAGCTGGTTTTAGGGTGCACAACTGAACATTAATTGCTGAAATAGTAGAAGTCTGAAAGAAGGAAGTGCTATATATCACATTTTAAGGACATAATTAAATTTCTATTATAATCAGGCAGCAGTAGATGCAGTCAAGTTATTTGTTATTTGAGGTGTATGGAAGTGAATTGGTAGAACAGAAGCAGCAGTGTCCTTCCTGCTTGACCTGCTGTTGGCATAAAGAATCACTAGTTTCAGTATTACTAAATCTTCATTGTCTAATGCATGGCAGAAATAAAAGCTTCTTCTAACAATGGCAGAAATATAATAGCTTTATATAGAATAGCAATTGAAACTGTTTAAAAGAAACAGGCCTGTTCAAGCTTTGCTCTGCCATATGCTGTCTGTCCTTCTTTGTTAGAGGGAAAAATATCTTTACACCGCAGAAAGGAAAAAAAACATGAGTGTGACTGCTTACATTTCCCTCACAATTAAATTGAAAGGGAGCGAGTCTTGGAAGTGGTCTAAGTCACATACTTTTAAGTCGTTATTGTAGCAGAAATGTTTCTCTGTGCCAGTACATACTGTATTAGCTTGCCAAGTTACATACAATTCTAGATGACACGAACTTAATTTAGATATCTTTCCTTTTTTCCTCCTATTGTGTTGTGGCTGGAAGATGATGCAGTGTCATGTGGATGCCTGTGATGACATGCAGCCACCAGAGTTGGTGAGTGTGCGCAACTTTTTTTGAAAATGGCTTTATTGAACAGGTTAAGTGATAATGGGGTTTTCTTGATCGTGAGCGTAGTCAGTGGCAACTTGTATCTGGTGAAAATCATAAACCTGTCCTTCTGACTCAGAATTTATTGGTAGTTTGTCGTAACAGTGTGTCCTGGGCAGGCAAGTAGTGTTAATAGAAATGTGGAAGTGTGCAGCAGCACAGTCAAATGATAGGAGCTTTTCTGTACCTCTTTTTGACTCTTTCACACCCCATTTTTGTGTTGTAAATAGCAGCTTTCTCAATAACAGATCCACTATAGATGAGTGCATTTAGGATAGCTATTTTATATTAACTTCAGAATGTTGTATTTTCTCATTTCTAACAGTAAATATTATAAATAGCTTCTTACTTACACTTGTAGATGAACTATAATGCTTTAATTATCAGTGTGTTTGAAAACAAACCATTTGATTGGGTAGATTTTGGGAAAGGAAGTTAATGGGGTTTGTCAAGTGTTCACAATGTCAGAAGATAGCAAAGTGCTGCCAAGTATGAAACATCAATTCTTAGCTTACATAAACACAGCAACTGTAACTGTTTAACTCATCTTCTGTCAAGTTCATTTGCTGCCCTGCACTCTGCAGAGGCAAAAAAGATCAAGAAAACGATTGTTCTGTAAAACAGCTTTGGCCAAAAAGGGATCCTGTGGCAAATGCCAACAGGAATATGCCTGTGTATATGCAGATGTGCTGCTCTGGTCAGCCTCTGAGTTAAGTCTTAAGTAGAGTCCTTGATTCTTTTTTATTTTGGACTCCACTACAAGCTCCGTTATGTATTAAAATCTCTATAGGTAAGTGGTGTCTGCTGTGGTTAAACCACAACTTAAGTACCATGCAGCTGCTTGCTTACCCCTCCTCCCAATGGGTTGGGGAAGAAGGTAGAAACCTGTGGGTTGAGATAAGAACAGTTTAGAAATTGAAAGAAAGTAAAATCAGTAATAACAACAAAAGGAGAGAGGGAGGGGAAGAGAGAGCAATAACTCCCACAACAAAAGAAAAAACAACCACCAACAAAAAAAAAACAACAAAAAAAAACCCACAAAAAAAACCCACAACCCTACAAACACAAAACCTCCTCTCCTCTGCACATAAAACCCCAAACAAACCAACCAGTGATGCACAATAGAATTGCTCACCACCCACTGACCAATACCCAGCCCGACCCCCACAGAGATCTAACCCTTCTGGATAACTCCCCCCAGTTTATATACTGGGCATGATGTGCTGTGGTATGGAGTACCTCTTTGGCTAGTTTGGGTCAGGTGTCCTGTCTCTGCTTCCTCCCGGCTTCCCCTCCTCCCTGGCAGAGCATGA